>CM062391.1:3164576-3385225 GCA_031304145.1 Cardiospermum halicacabum | reverse complement strand
GCATTATATACTTGTTGAAAACATCAAAATCATTCTGCTTGGCCATTATAAGAGCATTGTTCATCACCTGAAGTAAGGGAATCCTTATGAAGAATGAATAGCTGCCTTCAAGTTGAATTAAATTCACCATATTTGTGATCTGCTTGTTCTCTGCATTCTTCTTTCAACAATGGACATTTGTAAATATGCAGTTCCCAAAGTGAAGATAGAAGGCTTGCCTTGGAAATAATGTGACATTTGAGAATCTCACAGGCAAAATAATTGGCTAATTTACACCATAGAATGTTAAAATATCAAGCACTACTCAATTTGTTATGATACTGCTCCAAATTATTTATGCATATGCTTTGTAGATAAATAGGAATCACAACATTATGCAAGCTGCAAATGTAAATACATGTTTATATAAATTTAATACAAAATTTAAGATTCCAAAGAACCTACCATGCTTATTCGTTTTAAAATCACTTAGCAAATAATCAAATAAAACTGATGAATTTAGAATATTGTTTGGCTGATAATTTTTACTCAATGCGAGATCAGACTTCCTTCATCGATAATAATAAAAGTATAGTTTGAAACAAATAAAATACTTTTAAAATAAAATATCCCGATACCTAACTATAGGATAAAAATAATTTAAATAAACCATAATAAACACCAGCCTACCAGCATCTATTCTATTTTATTACAACAACAAAAGCCAAGCCCATTTCACATCAACAAAAACTCAATCTCATTCCAAGGATCTATCCAAAATAAAGTGGACCAACAATGTAGAGAAATTACCATCTGCAGCCGCCTTATTGGCAGCACCTGCTACCTGCTTTACAAACTCTGCACCTACATTTCGGTCTCGTCATTGAAATTGATGCCTTTTGCAACAGTGACACCATCCTTTTAACCTTGGGATTCACAATACTTAACTTGATGATCACATTGCAGCCCTGTTCAATGAACCATAATAAAGTAAACATTTAAAATTTCTGCAGTTCTGACTCCATTATATACTATGGCAGACAACAAATCAAGATAATTAAAAGGATTCCTAATTAAATGCAATACAAAATGACAGTCATACTCATAATCCAATTTTTTATGCCTTGCAAGGACTTAAGTTTACCCATCACCAAGTACAGATACTCCATAGCATAACAACATTTAGTTCTATCCCTCAGAAACAAAATAATTTGCACAGAAATGAACTGTTTATCACTGAGTGCAAATTTAGAATTTCACATTTTACCAATGACATCCCAAGAGAAAATTGTAAAGTAGGGAAGACAAAAGAAACCAAGCACCTTAGGTCCAATTGTCACTTTCACAGCTTCTGCAACCTCAGTTCATTTCATTACAAACAATTGGGACCAAACTTACTGAATTGGGACAAAATAATACAAATTTGAAAGTTACAATATATATATATATATATATATATATATATATATATATATATATATAAAAGTTATTGGTTGTATTTCAATGTTTTTCAACTCACTCCAATTAAAGTGCAGGCACTTGAATTCTCATAGGTAAATATTATTTATATCAACAAACAATTCTAGTTAGAGAAATTCCAAATTTCATTGTGTTGAGGACCTAGTTTTAACTTGACCGATAAGTAAAGCGAAATCTCTGACTTGGACAGCAAGTAATCTCGGATTTGAGATAACTTCAGCCGTAAGAAACCTGATTTCACCCCGAACAGACCGATAGATTTGAATTAGGTCACCTTAATTAGGATTCACTAATTCTCTAGAGTTTAGGGTATTAACCTTCGCCCTAGCCCAAGCACTTGGTAGTTAGCCAAGAAGCCGGAAAGATAATTCGAGTCAAGCTAGTTAGCCTTTCTTCTAGCCTAAGCAACTGGTTATTAGCTGAGAGTGCGAAAGAGATAATTAGAGAATACTCTCAATTTTATTGAGATCTGAATTAAATTGAACTAATCTGAATTGAATGAATGCCTCCTAAAAACTACATTAATCAGCCCTTTAAATAGGCTAATATTATGCCCTAAAAATAAGGAAACCTAGTGAGAAATACAAATAGGAAAACTAATAAAAGTAAATAACTAAAACAAAACCTAATAGGAATTGAAATACTATCTAACCCTAATTTGAAACAGAAATAATTAAACCCTAATAATTAGGTTCTCATCACATGTCATAGATATATATTATTTATGAAATCTCAACAAATATAACCATAAAATTTACACAAGTATATAATAGTCAACATGGAAATTTAAACAAGGAAATGTAAAGGACAAACCTGAACTGATGGATTGTTGTCAGCTCAGTCTCCCTCAATCTTCCTCCTCAGAGTCGTAAAGGAATCTTCTATCAATCATAACACCAGGGATATGTAATATCTTAGACCACTCCTTTCCTTTATCTCTTTTGCATTCTTTTTTCAGCAATGGACATCCGCTGATATTTAAGCTCAAAAGGGAGGACGGAAGGCCTTGCTTTGGAAAGGATGTGAGAGTTGGGCAATCATTGATTCGCAAATGCTGAAGAGAGGTAAGATTTTGGAAACCTATGCTTGACAGATATTCCAATTTCGGAAATCCTATGATGCTCAAAATTTTTAGAGTTGGAGGCAGTTGCATTCCGAGTTCTTCTTGTGGAAAAGATTTTGCTTCTAGACATCCACCAACTGAAAATGTTGTAAGAGAAGTAAGGTTGTGCAATCCCCACTCAACCACAGCCTTGTACATTTTCTCATTATTATGGATTTCAAGTGATCTAAGATTGGTGCGAAAACCTTCCTCTGTAAAGGATTTTATACTAGAACATCCGCGAACTTCTAATTTTCTAAGAGAATCAAGGATGTGGAGGCCATTGGGCAGAGCTTCTAACTTCTCACATTGAATGATTGAAACAAATGAGATGGTGCTAGTAAGGCCTCCTCCAAGAAAGCCAACAATGTTTGGACAATTCCTTACAGAAATACTTTGAAGACGACTGAGTTTATCCTTGCCCAGCAGAATGTAATTAAGATTATCGCATCCCTCAATCCTGATATACTGAAGATTTGTGGCGTCTATCGACTCTAACTGTGGAGCCTCACTAATCTGAAGCATATAAAGCTTCTCTGATAACTGCCCGCTTGAAGATATGCTGGTGAGTTGTGAGCAATTAAATATTGTAAGGCTGAGATTAGCCGCACCTCTTGAAAATGAGCATGAGACAGATGGGCTGTTGAGGAGGAGAGACGGGCTTCTGCTTTCACCTTTCTCTTTGTCATCAAACACGCACTCCAATTTCTTACAATCTCCGACATTAAGACGTCTCATAGATGGAGGTGGCTGACCCTTGATAACGAAGGTCAAAGCATTACAATGATAGATAATCAATTCTTCAAGATGTGGGTTGTTGCAATTCATTCTATCAGGTAATGAAGCCAGACCATTGCATTTTCTGATCTCAAGTACTATCAAGTTGGTAAGAAAACAAACCTCGTTGAATGAAATGAGGTTTGAGCAATTCTCAATATATAGCCGAGTAAGAGGAGTGGAGCTCTGTAACTTCTGAGGTGGTGCCTTCTCTAGAAAGATGCCTTTCTCAAACTGTTGACCAAACCACTTATGGTACTCTGAAATGTTTGAAAGAGCCATTGATTTTAGTGACTTCAAATTCACTTGATGGCTGCAAACTACTTTATTGCATCCATCTAACTCTAGTCTACAGAGTTCTGGAAGGTTTGAGAGTGAAACAACTAACTTTTCACACTGCTCAATCACAAGTTCCTCTAAGGAAGAAAGATCATTTGGTAATTCTCCAAAGAGTTTCGTACATTTTATGATGGAAAGCTTTCGGAGACTGGGGAAATTTTGAACATGCTCATTTTCTTTTGTGGATTCCCAAAACTCCCATTCTTGTAAATTTTGGAAGCATAAGATTTCCAGTAATTGAAAAGGGTTAGTGCAGCCCTCCCCATAAAGCTCATGGCCAATGCTTTTTACTCCCTTCAACCCTTTGATGCTGAGTTCTTTTAGTGAGCCCAATCTACCCAATGACGGCAGATAAGTGCATTTCTCGCAATTTTCCAATCTTAGGATCTTCACGTTGGAGAGTACTGAATTTCCTAACCAAAGTGAGAATTCTACACCTTTGTAGCATTTGATTGTTAGCTCTTCCACATTTCCATGAGGTTGCAGCATATCCAAGACATGTTTCTCCACATTATTTTCTGTACCATCATTTCGAGGATCCCATTTTAGTTGCAACACTTTTATGCCCTTCAAGTCCTTTAGAATCATCACATTTGTTTCCCCTGGATAAATTACATTTTCTAATCTTGATATGCAAAATTCTCCCTGAAGAAATTCAAAATGCTTTATGTCTTTGATTCTAGCCCCACTACCCTTGCCCACTGCAAAATCGGTCAATACTTGAAGAAATTTTAATTCTCGCATTCCAAATGGCATCTCATATAATATAGTACCTCTGATATCCAAATGCCACAAATTAATCAAATTGCTTAGTTTCGAAGGTAACTCTCTAAGAGAAAAGCAATTTCTTAGTTTTATAATTTGCAAATTGAATAAAGAACAGGTGGATTCAGGAAGGCTTTTGATCTCTGTGTATGAAAGATCAAAGTACCTTAAATGCTTCATTTGCCCAATCGATTCTGGCAGCACAGTTACATAATAGCTATTCAAACTTAAGGCCCTCAATTTGCTGAACTTTGGTAGCAAGTCATACAGCACAGAATGTGAAATAAAGGAATATTGCCCAGAATGTCTTGGTAAAGGCAGAAATGTTCTGAGGCGCTCATGTAGTTCTGTTTTGGTCATAAGGACTTCAAATTTCCTTTTGCCTTCAAAAGAACCACAAACATCGGAATAATGACGGAACTTTACCATTTTGCTTTGCTGTCTGTAGACTCCTAACAGATCTGAAGAAAAGCAAGATTCTCCTGATGCCCATTGTGCTAGATCACTAACAAGGCCATGCATTACATACTTGTCTTTTCCTACACTTGATTCTTGGAAAATCGATCTTGATACTAAATCACGAAAGTAGTCATGACCTAAATCCTCAAGTCTACTATCATTTGATTTCGGAAGAATGCCTTCAGCCATCCATAGATGTACGAGGGTCTCCTCTTCAAACTCATAATCTTTTGGTAGAATAGCACAGTAAGCAAAACACCTTTTTAAATTGGATGGAAGATGATAGTAACTTAATTTCAAGGTTGTAGTTATTTCCGTTTTTTCTAATAACTCCCACAATTTACTACTCAATACATCCAACCACTCAGCTTCATTTTGCTTAGACCGTAGAAGACCACCAAGAATCTTTGCAGCTAATGGCAACCCTTTGCAGTTTTCAATTATTTTCTTACGAATAAATTCAATGTCACGGAATGCAGATATATTTTTACTCTCAGATGCATGACTCATGAAAAGAGACCAACAATCCTCATCTGACAGAAGCTTTAAATCAAAAAACTCACCTGGATTCATCATTAATGCAACTTCTTTGTGGCGCGTAGTCACAATAATCTTACTTCCTTGTGCTACCGACATGAAGGGAGACTTTAGTGTTTCCCATAATGTATAATCTTTGCACCAAACATCGTCCAAAACAAGCAAGAATTTTTTACCAGTCACCACTTCTTTCAATTTATTTTGCACTGCATTCAATTCCTTATAATCACAGGAGGGAGAAGTCATTAACTCAAGAACGGCTTTTGAGATTCTTAAAACATCGAAATCTTCAGATACACAAACCCAAGCCCGTGACTCAAAATCTTCCATTCGTGTATCATTGTAGACTTCCCGAGCAAGGGTTGTTTTCCCAACTCCTCCCATTCCGACAATAGCTGTTACACGAAATCTGGCATCACCTGCATCTTCCTTCATTACCATCTGAATAACTCTGTTTTTGTCTTGATCCCTCCCATAAATAGCAGGTTCAGTTGCCACACTTGTTGTTGGAGGCCTCTGGTATACAGCAGCAGTTGATGATGATGATGATACTCCACCAGTAATTTCAGTCAATCCAAGCTCTTGTCTGTGTTTATATAGTTCTTCTAACCGGCAGGTGACATCTTCCATAGCAGACTCCATACTTCTGTTGAACTTGATAGCTCCAGGACTACAATTTCTGAAGCAGACAGGAAGAAAATTCAGAACCTTGCTACTGATACCCTGCTGATTATGCTCCTCAATCTTCAATTTCCTTGCTAAAGCTTTGGTTGCAAATTCATCCAATATATCATCTATATCATAAGCCAAGTCACGAAGATCATCCAGCCACATCTTCACAGTCGTATTTGTGATTTGCTTGTTCTCTGCATCAATAAGAACTGCCTCAATCATCCTCAACTTGTTCTCCCATATTTTGATCTTCAAATCCAACCCCTCTTGACGCAGAAATTGCCAGAACTCACGAGAGGTCAGTCTATCAAACAAAACCGAAAGGAAAGCCGAGAGGAAAAGCTCACCCACAGCCACAGGCATGATTTCTTATTTTCAATCTAAAGTTATTTTCTGTAAAGGATGTAGTAGGACTACATAATAGGGCAAACAATGAAAGAACATGTATATCTCTTGAAACATCCTGGACACTTCGTCCTACGCACGACTAGGCATAAATCACTTTCTATGAAATTGTCCAAAAAGTCGCTCTATAAACAAATACAAGTTACTGCATTTAACTAACACTAAAAATACTAGTCAACGAGAAAAGCAACCTGCCCACATAAATCAAAGCCCGGGCCATCACATGTGCAACCCCATTTCATTGACATTATTTATGTTGACTAGACGTTTTCAACCTGATTTAAGTGCTTAATACAAATTGAATTTATCAGATATACAGGGTCCGTGTACACAAAAGTATGTACACCAGAAAATTGAGATGAACCTCTGTACCTTCTTTTTATGTAGAGATAAGGCCGTTTAGTTCCATGGAACTCCAACCACATAACTCCTATCTACCCTCCTCAATTGATTCTAGTTCTTCGAGCACCATCCCCTCTACCTGAATCAGAAATATAAGACAAGAGAACATTAAGGCTGTTGTCATAAGAACCCAATTCCATATAATCGTTTGCAACTTCAATCAAACTTACAAGCACTCAGTAGTACTACTGGAACTACTGGCATTGTATTGATGAACGTGCTCCGTCTAGTCGTTGGCCATAGCACCTCAAAAGACTTGCAACACGTACCTTCAGATACTGACTCATAATTCCATCGAATCAAAATATAACAATCCTGTATGTAGCCTGAGTACGTGCTACCCAGCACCAAGAAACCAGAATATCGAATCTCTCTAACGCACATTACCAAAAAGCCTTCTTCAGTTGACTAAATTCCATTCGTAAATGAACGTCAGCGTGTTCCGCATAGCAACAGCATTTGGCTCATGCATTTCATCGAACAGTTGACGGGCAATCCCAAATCACCAAATAAAGAGCGTAAACCAGAGCCTGTGAAGTATATGACACGACTCAATTCCTCGTCGTAAAAAAACAACTGGCAGTGAGAAAATACTAATTCCGTCTAAACCAATTTAGTAGAGCTCCCATGCGAAACCGAATTAATTCGATAACTAACCTATAGAAACCATTAATTTCTAAATAATCCCGATTTCGTATTAATTTTGTTTAATGATCGGTTAATCATATCATACAAGTTCAATTGGATATGGAATATCGAGTTCTTTTCTCGAATCCCATCAATTCGGATACCGACTAACGAGTCTTTGCTCTTGCACAAAGATGCGTCAACACAAATGTTTGAATCGCAATAAGATACTATAGTATTAACTTGTGTATAGTACAATAAATCTGCATGTGGTATGCTTCCCTACAATGATATTCATGTCAAAATCATTGATCTCAATCATAAAACAGTCTCTAGTTTGTACAAACACACTGTTTTTGGCTGTTTCACTATATCATTAATCTAAGCTGCAAATACAGATTCAGTATCTCTGCAAAACTGTGCTCCTTATCCAAAATCAGTTGCTTATTGATTAGTAGCCCATACTTGCCGGCACTCGAGTTGGAGGCTGTTCCTCAGGATCAACTGTGACAGCTGCTTCAGTTGTAGTCAGTAGCAATGAGACACTGTCATTCGGAAAAGCAGAAGATTCTGGGTTAGAATATGAAGGTACCATTTATGCCTATACTGGTTTATTGAACAACATTATCAACTTCTAACCTGGAAGCATCTACTAAAGCTGTTCTTATGACCTTGACGGGATCTATGATTCCAGTTTTTACCATATCAACGTATTTACCTGTATATTGAACATGAAGTTTATAGTAACCATGTTAATGGATATGATGGTGCATTGGGCAGATTAGAGTTAAATTTTGTGACAACATAGGGATGAGCATACCTTTAGCTGCATCGAAACCTAAACTGGGATCATCTTGTTCGAGTAGTTTGCCAATAACAACAGAACCATCAAAACCAGCATTAGAAGCTATTGTCCAGGTAGGTGCCTACATTAAACCAAAATCCTGATTGTTATATGCTGGTTTATGACTAATCTGTAAAGATCATGTTATTGAAGATAAGGACCAAGAAAATTGAACCTTAAGGGCGTTTTGGATTATCTGAACGCCAATTTTCTGGTCATGGTTTTGAGTTTCGAGGTTCTCTAGAGCCTTTGAGGCATACAAGAGAGCAACGCCACCACCTGAACAAACAAACAAAGAGATTCTTGACATACTCGATAAATCTATTCCAATGAACATAATCTAGCTAATGATTCTAGTGTACAGACAAGTTAGCATACATTCAAATTACCTGGGACTATACCCTCTTCAACAGCAGCGCGGGTTGCATTTAAAGCATCCTCAACCCTATCCTTACGTTCTCCAACTTCAACTTCACTAGCCCCTCCAACCTGCAAGAAAATGAGCATCAGCATTTGAGCTGATAATTACAGAAGCCGCGGATATAATCAACTTCCTACCTTAAAAACAGCAACACCTCCTGATAGTTTTGAGAGCCGTTCCTGTGCTTTCTCTTTGTCAAACGTGGCTTCACTCCTCTCCATGACTGTCCTCAGCTGCAAAATATTGATGTAAACCATTAGCTCTCCGAAAATTATTTGTTTCTCCTCAGAGCTTTAACTATGACGAACAAAGTTAAACATGCTAGTAGCCTACTCCACGAATTATCATGAAGTTTCACCAATGATTTATCATCTAAGAAGAGAAATTTTTCAACAACTACCAAAATACCTCCTCACATCGCTCTTCTATCAAGTTCTTTTCCCCACCGCCGTGGAGAATGATTGTATCATCAAGAGAGACAGTGACCTGCCAAAAATCATGTCAGTTGTGTAAAGAACTTACAAAGAAGCACATAAAACAGAGGAAGCTTATGGCACTACCTTTTTAGCAGTACCAAACATTTCAACTCTAACATTATCAAGAGTTAGACCACGATCTTCGGAGATAACCTACACACAAGTAGTCAGTTTACCATTATAAGTACCAATGGAGAAGAAAACAAAAACGCATGCCACCCCAGTTCATGGAAAGAGGAAATATAATAGGTTGGAAAATTTATGCTACCTCTCCACCAGTAAGAATTGCTAGATCCTCGAGATTCGCTCGTCTGTTATCCCCAAAACCTGGAGCTTTTATAGCACACACCTGAAAATCAGAACATGAATACGGAATTTCCCGGTCACAAACAAGTATCAAGAGTGTACTTAAGATTTATTATTATTCAGCTAAAGGACTAGAGTCAGCAAATAAAATTCAACATAACTTCAAATAAAAATGCACCCATGTATAAATCTAGCGGTATATACACTAAAAATTATGCAATTCTCTCAATGAAATGCTGATTAAAGTTGAAGGAAAGAGAATTCAAGAACCACCTTAACACCAGCACGATGCTTGTTGAGAATAAGTACACTTAGTGCCTCACTTTCCACATCCTCTGCCACAATAAGAAGTTCTCTGTTGTTCTGCAGTTGAAGAACAGCAATAAACAAAAAAAAAAAAAGATAAAAAAATCTTCTAAGATCCATCTGATTATTATTACAAGTTTTTTTACAATTAATTTAAAAAATTGTATTAGAATATAAATGATGGGCGCTGAGGAGCATATATGAATGACAATTCACAAAAAGTACCAACAGACAGAGAAGGAAACCCAAAGGAGTTGATTACCTTTACAGCTAGCTCCAATACTTTCACAAGAGAATGAAAGTTCGAGATTTTCTTCTCATAAATAAGAATCAGGGGATTTTGTAATTCCTGCAATATTTAAATCATTACTTTTGGTACCATAGTTTATACACTTCTACTAAAGGTGAATTTCATTCAAAAAAATTTCTGGTACCCCAATAAAATTTAGATTGCAACTCATAAAACCACATATGGAAGGAAGGAGAGGACAGAGATATTATAAAGTTGAGAAGAGAAGTGTTAAAGAAACTTCAGATATAACATTTCCAGCAATATTGATTTAACATAAGGTAATGATAAAAGTACAAGTTTCATTAAAATGCTACGATTCTTAACTTACACATTTCTGTGTCTTGTGATCATTAACAAAATGCGGTGATATATAACCTCTAGCTAGTTTCATGCCCTCCACCACTTCCAATTCATTATCCAAAGTATTACCATCCTGTGAAATTTTAGGAGAGGACACAAGTTAGACCGAATAGAATAGAGATTCCAATTGTCACAACACACAAAGTGAGCAAGAGTTCTTACAGTAACAGAGATAATTCCTTCCTTTCCAACTTTCTCCATAGCTCTTGCTATTAATTCTCCAATCTCACGTTCGCCATTTGCAGAGATGGTAGCCACCTATTCATAATTATTGAAATACCATTGACTCAAAGTGTATGAATGACAAGGAATGGAACCAAACTAGCTCAAGAGTGGGAATTATAGCTTCTGAAACATTCATAGAGTGAGATGTTCGCAGATAACTTGGAACAACTCTTGCAGTTATATTCACCTCATTTTGCAGTAACTATCTAAATTAGAACACAACACAAGAATCCACTATCTCTGAGATTTGACAAGCTTTAAAGAAGCAGTTTCACATCAAATCAGAACACTAGTAACTTATCAATCATTTCCTGATTAAAAATTGAGTGAGATTTGTATAACTTCTAAATTTCAGCTCCATCACCTGTGTAATTTCTTCTGGGGTGCTTATCATTTGTGCTCTCTTCTTTAAGTCAGAAATTACTGCATCAACTGCCATGTTAATACCATTGCGCAGATCCATCACATTTACACCAGCAGCTATGGACTTGCAGCCTTCTGTGAGTATTGCCTGAGTTAGAACTGTCGCACAGGTTGTTCCTACAAGCAAGAGAAGGCATATATACCAGTAAGAAAAGGAAAGTTCATAGTCGAAGAAAAAAAAAAGGCTAAGTTAAAGCATGAACGGTTAAAAACAGATGAAGTTCATGATTTACAGTTTAAACATCAAGCACAACTTGAATTTTTACAGTGATGCTCAATTATTTATGCGCATATGCAAGCAGTAAATATAAATGTGTAAATATATTTAGTATTAAAACGAAATTAACCATAGAAAAAGAACCGTCAACGTTTGTTCTTTAATAAGATCAATAACCTTGAGCAACTAATCAAATAAAACCAAACCCCATTCAAATCAGCAAAACCTTGATGTCATTCCTAAATAAATTGAACAGCAATGTAAAGAAAATACCATCTCCTGCCGCCTTATTGGTAGCACCTGCTACCTGCTTTACCAGCTCTGCACCTACATTTTTGGCCTTATCATCGAAGTTGATACTTTTGGCAACAGTGACACCATCTTTTGTAACCTTGGGGTTCCCAAAACTTTGCTCAATAATCACATTCCGGCCCTAAGCAATGAACCACAATAGAAAAATGAAAATGTTTAATACCTGTTCTATTTTTTCTCTTAGCCTTAATACATCATAGTACTTATACTAAGCTAGCCAGATAAGTCCAAAAGAGTCATAATTACTTTACTTCTAATACAACATTTCAGCGATGCTGATAAAGTTAAACAGAGCTAATAGGTTTCTGTTAGGACTTTAAGTTCACTATCACCAAGTACCAATACTCCACATAATAACACCACATATCTCAAAACCTTAAAAACGAAATAACATGCAGAGAAACAAAATGTTTCTTGCTACTCGGGCAACCAAATTACAAATGTAGAATTTCACAGTTTCGAGAAATCATAAAGTTGTGTTGCGAGACAAAAGAAAACAAGTACCTTAGGTCCCATTGTCACTTTCACAGCTTCTGCAACCTCAGAAACACCTTGCAACATAGCAGCCCGTGCACCAATCCCAAAAGTGATAGATTTGGCCGCATAGTATCTATTGCATACAACTCTACCACAGACCTTCACCATACAAATCATCAAACAGTCAAATGAAAAACTGTCAAACCTAAACCATACCCATCAAAGCACACATAAAAACCAACCAAAAAATGCTAACTTGTGATTCAATCCGCCATCAAAACCAATAGAAACACAACCAATGTATAGCAAGTCAATACATATGAATACCAAAGAAGTAGACAATCACTTACCAGCTTTTTAGAAGCAGAAGAACTGTGAAATGAAATAAAAATCAGAAAAACAAAAATGAACCCATCAGCAATTTAACATCAAATAAATGAAATTTGATGTCAGAAAAATGAGATCAATTAAAACCCACATGTATTACCTGATTGAAGAAGCTAGTCTGGTAGCAATACGATACATAATTGGCAAGTTTTAAACCAAAAGAAGACAACTTTGATGGTGAATGAACAGAGGAAAGTAGGGTTTTAGCAGTGAGAGGTTTTACTGGAGAAGAAGATGGTCGAATGTTGGGCCTAAATTTGTTGGACCCAAATCTGTAAATGGGCCTTAATTTTCATATTTATTATTTATGTGCATCTTGTTTCAATTTAAAATAAAATAATTTTTTTATTGATTATTTAATTTATAATGTGTCTCCATACTTTATGTATGTGATTTTTTTTTTTTTTTTAGGATTTTAAGATAAATATTTTTTATTTTAATATAATAAATATAGTATTTATTATTACACTATTTCCTAATGTACATACGATCTGAAGATGGAAAATTTTAATGGAATTCACTTTGCCACTAAATTTCATGTAATATAATAACATAGTTTATCACTAAAATATTGATATTAAATTAATCAAATTTTAATAAAAATTAATTAAATTAATTATAATTTTTCATAATCTAAATAATAATATAAATTATATTTATATAAAAATAATTATTTTTTAATTTTCGATATAAATAATATTTTTATATTATACATTTATACGTTATTCCGATTCAATTTAAATGAAGGTATCTCTGGTATTTATATAATTATTATTATAATTATAAATCGAATCAACCGATTAAAATAATTTTATAATAAATAATATTATTAAATAATATAAATATTATTAATATTTTATTAATTTTTATAATTAATTATTTTAATATTTTTATTTTATTTATATTTATAATAATTTTATATATACAAATATAAATTAATATTAAATATTTAATTTAATAATTAATTAATGACTAATTATAAAATAAATTTATTTATTAATTATAATAGTATTTAAAATATTAATTTAATATTTAACTTTATCATTTTATAAAATTTTAAAATACACCATCTATTAAAACCAAATTTCATTTATTTATTTAAAATTTTAATTTAATAATACAATAGAACATTAGGAATTCATCAATAACTAGTTACGCATTCTTTAAAATGAATATCTAATAAAAACCAAATTAATTAAAATAAATAAATATACAAACAACATACTTTGTCAATGGACTATTGCATGGTTGCATTAAGCGGTTTAGGATGTATTACTGATAAGTGTACACTTTAGTGTAGTTTTGCTTTTAATTTAGTTTACTCAAATATTTTATTTTATTTTTTATTTAGTAGTGTTAGTTAGAGAAAATATCATTGTATGTCTAAATCAAATATTAAAAAATAAAATTAATATATATAATACAAAATAATAATTATGTTGTGACAAATTAATAAAGCTATGTATGAAGTGCTGATCAAAATTTCATATTTTCATTTACTTCTTCATTTTTTTCTTCTAAAAATTAGGCGGAAATGCAGTGACCAAAAAATCATTATTACAACCAAAATCTCATAAACTTAGGGTATAATAAAAATAAAAATAAAAAATAATTATAATTATAAACAAATAAGTAAATATATCTTTCCAATGTTTTATACAAATAACATTCAAATTTATATAATTTATAAATATAATTTCAAATTTGTATCATACTTTTTTTACATAAATATCCAAACTCACCATGGAGATAAATATTTCATATATAATTTTTTTTTACTAAAAAAAATATAATATTATATATATATATATATAGAAATGTATATAACTATACATTAAAATTGTTCCAATACATATTTAAATACATTTTTATATTTTTCTAATTTTATTTATAGAATAAGATAATCTAATATTTATTCTTATGACATAAATAAAAGTAAATAAAACTGTTAAATTGTCAAGTAAATTATTATAAACGTGCCTACCCTATGTGAAAGAAATCCTAGAGTTCGCTCAAACCATGACCTGCATGTTAGGAAAATTAGACTCGTTCTAGTGGAATTTGTGTCAATCAATAATAAGTAAACAAAATAAAGAATAAGAAAATAGAATACTAACGCACCTAAGTTACGTGGAAATCAAAATGGGAAAAATTACGGACGTCGAGACAAAGATAGATTTTCACTATGTAGTAAAAGATTATTACAACCACAACCAGAAAACACTCTTTACCTCAAACCCAATTACAAGTCTCACCCCAAGCTCACAAGAAAGAAACTCACAAGACACTCAGGATCTCTCAATTTGTATCTCTACAACTGAAGACCACAACATCATATTTATATTTATAGTGAACAATGACTTATTCACCAAGTAAATCATAATAAACTAGGAAACCTATTATTACTAGAATTCCTAAAAACAAGGAAAATGATTCTTTCCTAACTGTAATTCTAATAAGTCTAAATATAATTCCTAGTCAAATATAATACTTTCAAACAGTTTTCAAATCTTTCACTCCCAAAAGAGTCTTCAAATCTTTCTCAACTTCTAAACAAAGACTAGTATATTGAATATCATTTTTTGTCAAATCCTAACACTGCAATCGCTAAAGTACCACGTCTGAGAGCTTAGGGGACACTGGTGTGGTGTTTGTCGTTCGCACTCTGACGATTCAAGCCAATATATGATATTTAAGAAAAGAGAAGAAATGAATGAGGTTTAATAAATGATATTTAAATACTGAAACAATTGATTAGGTGGTCGGAATTCCGGTTAGAGTCGTCTTATGTCACCGAAGTGAGAGTTTTTTGTTACACAGTAGGTATTTTTACAGTCGAAGTTCGATCCCTTCAGAAATTTCTTGAAGGGCTACTTATAGGCTTCACGGACGAAACGGTTGGAGGTCGTGGGGTAATCTCGAGATTCTCACACCCAAATTCTCTCCAAAATTAAGAATTCAATGAAGATTGGGTCAACATTGATCAAGCTCAAGGTCGTTCAAACTTTAGACTTTGTCCTGAGCCGTTTTTGGTGTTATATGCTTTGGAGCCTTATGAGCCTAAAGCATGATGGGTTTGTTTAGGCCGCATGACCATTCTGGTTTGTTGGACTTGGATTTGAGGTCTCTTTTGACTTATAGCTTGAGTTGTGTGGTATGCGGACTCTCCTATTTCGGTCCACCCGATTTTTGTGGCCACTACAATTGTGATAATTATATTTATGAATATTTTCTTTTTTAAAAAAATTTTAATAATTCACATCAATTAACAACCTTAGTCATTCATCATAGCAATATTAAATGTCTTCATCGGAATGACTACTTTGAATCCATATTTACCAATTTTTTTAAAATCAAATTGTTTTATGAATTATAAATTTTAACCATCTCAAAAAATTAATTATTATAAATTTTTAAATCAAAATAAATTTTATAAATTTTGATTTAAATTGATTTTTTTTTCTATATTTCTTCGAGACATTACAACAAATAGGTTTTCTGTTTCTAATCCTAATAAGGATATTTGTTTCTATTCTCTAATTAGGTTTTCTGTTTCTGTCCCTAATTAGGATTTCTATTTTCTGTTCCATAATTAGGTTTTTTGTTTCTGTCTCTAATTAGGTTTTTTTTGGAATACTATAAAATACACTCCTATATTCTTAACCTAAGATATAGAGAGATAGAGAGAATAGAGGGATTCTGTTATTATAATATGTTCCTTCAAATAAAATCTGATTTTCTCTATCGTGGTTGAGCTAACTAACATATTGTTAGTGAACCACGAAAATCATGTGTATTTTTTATGTTATCGTTACATCATTATTTTCTCACATTCGTTATAACAAACCTCAATGTTACAATGAAGTCAAGGGTGATTATGATTTGCACTATCAGAATTTACCCACTGGCACTGGAAGACTAGAACAAAATAATGTAAACGCTACAAGACGTGTAGAGTCATAAAAAATTAACATGTCTACTAGAGGAAGAGAAGAATTTTATTTATAGAATTCCTTTTCAAATTTTGAAACTACTGGAAGTTATTTAATCACATCCATTAGTAATTTAAATTAACATTGTTCTCAAATGTGACAACAATTTAGACCTAAATCAATTGTCACTTGTCTCTTACCCGTGTATGATATATTAAAAAATATTCCAATAATCCTCCGTCATTTCCAAAATATTTTTTCCCATTTATTTTGTATACCATTCACATACATAAACACTTTAACACATTGGTGTTATGGGTCTATTAAGAATGTAAAATTCATAATTTCTTTCCATTACGAGTTTATAATACGATACTTTGAGATGTAATTTTACAATATATAATATAATATTAGCATATCACATTTAAATGATGTATTTTATCTCATTGAACTCAAGACTTAATGTCAGATTAAGTGTTGAGTCGAGTTTCATTTAGGGTAATTTTGATGTATGAGTTTTAAACTCATCCCCTTAAGGTCTTATTTACCTAATTTCTAGCAAGACTTTTTATTAATGGGTCTATCAAATTATCATTGGAAATCACAAAAGTTACAGTGCTCACTCCATCAGAAATTAATTATCGGACATAACTACATCTTACACCAATATGTTTATACTTTCCATTATAAATTTGACTATAAGCTCTTGCTAATGTCGCCTCATTATCATAATGAATAGAAATGGTTGAGATTGGTTTAGGCCACAAAGGTATACCATATGATAAATCCCTCAGTCATTCTACTTCATTACTTGCAATAGTCAAAGCAATGAATTCTCATGCAATGGTGTTATCAGTTATACATGTTTGTTTCTTAGATCCCCAAGAAATTGCACCACCATAAAGCATGAAAATTCATCCACTTATAAAAGCATGATCTTCTTTATCTTTTCTAGTAATCCAACTAGCATATGAAAAACCTTCTAATACCGAAGGAAATCCATTATAGCAAATGTCATAATTAATTGTCTTCTTTTAAGTAGTACTCTATTTACTGCTTGTCAATGCATATTACTTGAATTACTAGTATACCTACTAAGATTTCCAATTGCAAATGCTATGTCAGGCCTTGTAGAGGTCACAACGTACATCAAAAATCCAATTATTACATACTATAGTTGCTCAATTTTCCTCTCAATGTTATGCTCTAGTTTAATTTGTTGATCCATGGGTGTAGAAGCTGGTACACAATGAGACATACCAATCCTTTCAAGTATTTTTTTTTCAATGTTATGGGATTGTGTAAAAAATATATGATTTTGTTTTAGGATAATCTTAATTCCTACGATAATATCTGCTTCTCGCATATCTTTCATTTCAAAATTTGTCAATAAAAATTTCTTAGTCTTATCAACTTGATCCAAATCAGTTCCAAAAATCAATGTGTCATCCACATATAAGCAAATTATGACACTTGTGTCATTTTCAAATTTGTTATATGCGCACTTGTCTGGCTCATTTACTTTGAACTGATTCTTAATAATACATCATCAAATTTTTAGTGCCACTATTTTGGTGTTTGCTTAAGTCCATACAATGATCTTACAAGCTTACAAACTTTGTGTTATTGTCCCAGTATAACAAACCCCTCTGGTTGCTCCATATAAATTTCTTCATCTAATTCACCACTAAAGAATGTTGTTTTTACATCAATTTGATGGATAACCAAATTATACATTGAGGATAAGGAAATTAGAAGTATAATGGTAGCATTTCTTGCTACAGAAGCATAACTGTCGAAATAATCCATGTCTTGTTTTTGTGTAAAACATTTAGCCACCTGTCTTGTTTTAATTTGTCTATTGCTTCATCTACCTTCATTTTCTTTTTAAAGACCCACTTATATCCAATTGGTTTAGAAACGGGTGGAAAATTAGCTAAGACCCATATATTATTCCCATTATGTAGTCAATTTCAATCATTAATGGCCTCTTGCAAAAAAATGTAGAATCTGGAGACTTCATAGCCTCTTCAAAAGTTAAAAGATCATATTCCAGATTAAAACAATATGGAATTGGACTTTATACAATTTTATTGTTTGTTTCTTCTTAGAAATCAGGACCAAAATCTTTTATTTTTCTAACTTGTTTACTTTTTTTATAACTAGACAAATATGTAGACTTTTGTCTTGTTGTTTAACGGTTTCTTCACCATGTTCATTTTGCAACA
Organism: Cardiospermum halicacabum; assembly: GCA_031304145.1. NCBI lineage: Eukaryota > Viridiplantae > Streptophyta > Magnoliopsida > Sapindales > Sapindaceae > Cardiospermum > Cardiospermum halicacabum. Next base: position 3,366,476 of record CM062391.1, on the reverse strand, counting down.
AAAGAATTTATTTTGATTATTTATTGCTCTATTTTTTACATAAGATGTTATCTTGTAATAGATTTAGAGCTATTTTCATTAAAAATAAATAATAAAAAAATAGGATCCCTGACTCAATTACAATATTAACTGAAATGGAATCATTTGACTTTATTACCATGAGTCTGTATGCCTTGTTATTTGATACATATCCTATAAATATACATTCTAACTCCTTATTTTTGAGAATGGGATGAAAGTTTTATCTGCAGTTAAGTATGAGAATCTTCCTTATTTTTGCAAACATTGTCAAATTAGTGGTCATAATATCAAATATTGTAGGAATCTTCAACAAGGAGCACAAATCTATCCAACCTGTGTAAGTTACAGATAAAATCCCTCACAAGCAGAGTGCTCCTCAACCTAAAGTTACTCACGAGTAGCAGCAAGTGACTAGAAAGAAAGCCGCAAATAATACATCAGTTCCGGTGGAACAATCCATTTCCAGACTTATGTCATCTTTGAAGCCCCAGAAGAAGGCTGAAGAAGTCCTAAATCGCAGCCCTAGGTTATCTAGGGATGTTTGATCTCACGGTCAATCATGTGAATGACGTAGTCTTATCTTCTACCGAGCTGCTATCTGAAAAGATTGTTATGGAGACTATGTCTATGAACCCAATTCTGGGTGTTGATGATATGTCCAAAGTTAACCTGGAGAAAGCTCCCAAAAAGAAGCCTAGTTGGGCAAGTGATGATGAAAAAGAGGTCCTGGTGGTAGAAGTAGGATCGAGAGATGAAATTTCTATCTTAAAAGCCACAATTTCAGTCAATGACAAAATGAGGATCATGGAAGATGACTTGAAAAATGTGGATAAATTGATTGAAAATACTACCATCCCGGATTCGGATGATGCATCTACTGCACCCTCCTCTCCTCTTGCTAATGCTAAAATGAAGGAAGATTTGGCAAAGTCCATTCAGGAGGCAGGTGGTACCAAGGAAGTTAATCTTGTGACCCTTATGCAGTGCCTTCCCCCTCAAATAATTCATCATCCTCATATTACAGAGTCTTTGATTGAGATCTTTGATAAGATTAGTTGTATGACTAGTGATAAAGATAGTGATAAGGCTTGTGATAATGCTCGAAATCAAACTAAGAAGAAGGAATGACAGTATAATATTGGAATATTAGAGGCTTTAGGAAGCCCTCAAGTAGAAGTTATTGTAGCTATTTTATCTCTAAATTTAGTCCAAATATTATTTGCTTTGCGTAGCCTATAATGAATTATGATTTGAATGCCAAAGGTTTTTAGGGATAGTTTTGGTTATATATTATTATGTGATAATGTGGAGAATAGTAGTATTTCTAGCCTCTAGGTGTTAGGTAGAAAAGAGGTCAAAATGGAGGGTTTGGTTTTATGCACATCTCAAGTTATTATTTTAGATTTAAATTTTGGATGTGCGCGTGAGAGATATGGCTTTGTTTATGCCTATGTGAATTATAGGAGAATGAGAGATTTATGGTGGATTTGGGTAGAATTTTAGATGACACCCCATTGATGATTTGTGGAGATTTTAATTGTGTTTTTGGTAGTCATGAGAAAAAAATCAAACACTTTTTTATATTCTTGTGCTTCTTTGGAGTTTAGGAATACGATTCTTGAAAATGATTTGGTTGAGATTGAGCAAAAAGGAAACTTTACACTTAGAGTAATGGGAGAAGGGGTGATCAAAATGTGCAATGTAAGTTAAGTATAAACCAATGTAACTTAGCCTTTGGATGCCTGGGAGAAAATTGAGGGCATGGTGTTAGCTAGAAGTTGATCTGATCACTCCCCCATCATTTCTAAAATGTCAAATGCTGACCCCCAAATTATTGGTAGAAATTTTAGGTTTCTCAATGCTTGGTGTGGACATTCTGAATTTTTTCAAGGTGTGGACAGCGGCTAGAAACAACCTTTGTGAGAGTTAAATCCCATTGTTAATTTCTAAAAAATATTGAAGAGACCGAAGCACACTTTGAAAATCTGGAATAAAACAAGCTTTAGAAATATTTTTGAGAGGGTGGATAAGACAAATGAATACCTAATTAATATCCAAAACAAGCTAGAGAAGGATAGATACTCTAAAGATCTTTATGCTGAAGAGTCTAGATGATGTCAGAAGTTGGAAGAGAAACTTAATGTTAGAGAGGAATTTCTGAGGCAAAAGGCTAGAGTCTCATGGTTGACTTGTGGGGATAGAAACACTAAATTTTATACACCTTTATTGCTTCCAGGAAGATTAAAGCCCCTATTTCTACTCTAGAAATTGAAGGGGATAAAACCTCAGACCCAACTAAGATTAAAGCTTATATGATAGCCTACTATGAGGAACTATTCAAGACCTCTCACCCTAATAATGTTGACTTATCAGATGTTAAAGAGGTCATTCCAAACATGGTCACAGATGCTCAGAATCTCATGCTTACAGCAGTTCCAACGCCCACAGATGTTAAGGAAGCTGTTTTTGAAATGTCAGCAGAGAGTGCTCCAAGTCCGGATGGTTACTCGGGGAAGTTCTTTAAAGAAGTGTGGAGTTTTATTGATGATGATTTGTATGCAGCGATCCACCACTTCTTTGTCTCAGGTGAGCTCCCAATGAACTTTAACTCTAATTTCATGGTTCTTATCCCCAATGTAGAATAGGCAATCAAGGTGGAGCATTTCTGACCTATCATGTTAAGCAACTTCATTTTTAAAGTGGTGACGAAGATCACAACCACTAGATTGGGCAGCAGGTTTACAAGTCAAGTTTTAGTTCCCAATCAGTTTAGCTTTGTCCCTGGGAGAAACATTCATCACTATATTGCTCTGGTCTCAAAGGAAATTAACAGCATGAATAGAAAAAAAGTAGAGGGTCAAATGGCTTTGAAAGTAAACATTAAGAAAGCATTTGACAGGATAGAATGGCCATTCTTATTGTAAGTTCTCCGTTGTTTTGGGTTTTGTAAGCAATTCAGAAATTGGATACAACATTTTCTATCATCCTCTCGTATCTTTATTCTCTTTGAGGGTATTCCGCATGGTTTCTTTGCCTGCTCAAAATGGGTTAGACAGGGGGATCCGTTTTCACCTTTACTCTTTTTCTTTGCGGAAGAATACATTAACAGAGGTCTGTTGAGAATGGTCGACGAAAGTGAGTTAAGACCTTCTAATAACTCAAAAGAGACCCTACTTCAATCTCACCTAGTATATGCAGATGACATGATGACTTTCTGCAAAGTAACACAGACGAATGCGAAGAATATAGTCAAGTTTCTAAACTATTATAGGGAAATTTTGGGATAATGAGTGAAATATGCTAAGTCTAATGTATTCTTTGGCAAATGGGTTTAGAGAAGATCCATCTCGTATGTTAAGCATGCTCTCAAGATGACGGTGGGTAACCTTCCTTGTGTCTGTTTAGGCATCCCTATATTTTAGGAGGTTCCTAAACAGACACATCTGCAATAGCTGTAAGACAAAATGATATCCAAATTCAACACTTAGACGAAGACTTTATCTCAAGAAGGTAGAGTCATGTTGGTGAAGTTGGTAATCACTTGTTTGCTTAACCATTCTTTTACAGTTTATTGGTGGCCAGCCCTGATGCTCAGATCACTGGAAAGGAGCATCAGGAATTTTATCTGAACTAGAGTGACCACAGAGCGCAAGTTGGTGAGTGTAGCATGGAATAAAGGTTGCGCAGTTAGCAAGGAGGGAGTTTTGGGAGTAAGAAGTCTAAAAGCCAATAACAAAGCCATGATGTCTAAACTTGTATGGACTATTCTGGAAGGTATTACACCTATACTCTCCCCTCTTAGAGCAAAATTGGTGAATAGTGATGACTCCGCTAGGACAGTTTATTACAAATCTTCTGTTTGGTCTTCGATTAGAGAAGTGTTCATCAGTCTAATGGCAAAGAAGATTTGGCTGGTGGGAGAACACAGTGTGGTTAAATTTTGGTCAATAAATTGGTTGGGTTACATTATTATGGGCCGGGTGGAGAATGGTATAATTGATGATCATCACGCCTTGGTCTCGAATTTTTACTTGAATGGAAGCTAGCGTCTTTCGGATTGATTAAAGAATGATTGTGCGAATATTTGTGCAGACATCCGGAAAGCTAGGGTTATTTGTGGGGAAAATGACAAGCTCATTTAGAATGATAGAAAGTTGGGTAAAGTAACGTGCAGAGCTACTTATGATGGATTCTCCAATCATTTCCCTGAAGTGGATTGGGGCAATAAGATATGGACTTCTTACATTTCTCCTAGGGATTCGATGATAGTTTGGAAACTGTTTCATGAAGCTCTCCCGACTCAAAAGCAATTTTGGAGGAAATGTGTCACAATGATGTCAGCATGTCCTTTTTGTCCCAGGCACTCAAAGACTTTGAATCACATTATGATAGGGTGTGATTTCAGTAGGAAAGTTTGGGATTATTTTTTGGAGAAGTTGGACATACGTCTGAATTTAAATATGGACATTGTGAATCTAATTGTCACAATCATGCACTAGGAGTATAATTCAGGGGCGAAGGCTATTTTGAAGACCCTCTAAAGTTCTATCTACTCAGAAATTTGGATAGCAAGAAACACAAAATACTCCGGCAATAAAACCATGCCTAACCGTACCGTTCTATCCTAAATTTGGTCAACTGTGCACAACCTCAATTTGTTCAAGTTTAGCATCATGTACAACACCCTCTTCGATCTTTAAACCCTTTCCTTTTTCAAACTCAACGGTTATTTTCAATGTCTAGAGGTGGTTAAGAAAGTGTGGTGGAATTGTCCATCGTCAGGATGGACCAAGGTTAACATAGACGGGAATGCGGGGGACGGAGATGGAAGACTGGTAGCAAGAGGGATATTCCGTAACTCACGTAGTTTTTTTAAGTTTGCTTTTACGGGTACAAGAGAATTCGGAGAAGCGTACGAAGCTGAGATTTTAGCCTTCATCTTGGCTATAGAACATGCAGTTGAAAAGTAATGGACTCAGCATTAGGTTAAATCCGACTTGACGCTAGTGGTTCATTTAGTCAAGAGACGCTCAGACTGCATTCCATGAAATCTCTTGGCTAGGTGGCTCAACTGTCTTTATCACACATAACAGATGGACTTCATCATTTCTCACGTCTATGCAGAAGGAAATCAAGGAGTGGATGTGCTCACGAAGGTTAAAATGGACAAATTAGTGACTTGGACTACCTACCTATATTTTCTTTGGTCTTACATTATAGGGACCTCCAAGGACGACCATACTTCTTATTCACATGATTCAGCATACAAGGAACTTCCCAACAGCAGCAGGAGAAATTAAATTTTGAGTTTACGACAAAAGTACAAAAAGTGGCGCTCCAGGGCCTCATCTGCCGTCAACGTTCGCTCCCAATCAGCAGAAGACAATTGACAACCAACCAGCAGAAGACAATTGACAGCCAGCAATGCGATACTTAAGGGCCTCATTCGCCCTCAATGTCTGCTCCTAGCGAGTGGATGACAACTGACAGCCAACAAAGCAACGCTCTAAGGTCTCATTTGCCGCCAATGTCTGCTCTCAGCGAGTAGGAATAAATTGTCAGCTATTGATGCGGCTTTCGGACGTCATTCGCCGCTAATGTCCGCTCCTGGTGGACCACTTAAATTTTTCGACGGACAACTCTGATAAGGAGGGCAATTTTGTGATTCTTCTTAATGTCAACTATGACTTTTCGCATGGACTTTATTCGTTCTTTAATACTGGGCTTATGTTTGGGCTCTTTGTTCTTTTGCCCATTTGTTTAGGCCATTATTCACTTGTAGGCCCTCAGTTTAGGCCTCTCTTCTCTGTTAGGCCACCTGTTTAGGCTTAACTTTCTTTTTCTTTAGGTTTTGTAATTCAATTTTTTTTATATTTTTAATAAATAAAGGCTTGTCTTAGGGGGTGCCTAACTAGTAGGGATTCCTAATGGACTTACCTATTTCATTAAAAAAAAAAAACTTTTTCCTACAAAGTTCACCGTTTGACACAATAAATTTAGGGTTATTTTCAAAAACACCCAATTTTTTCAAACGTTTTACTTTAAACACCCGGTTTTGAAAAATTTTGCAAAACCACCCCAAAATCAAAACTACTAGTGGTTTTGGTGTTGTATGAGTAATTTTGTTTTTAGGAAATTTCTGAATCTTCAAATTATAACATATAAAATTTCAAAACCACTTACAAAAATACCAAAACCACTAGCGGTTTTGATTTTGGAGGTGATTTTGCAACACTTTTCAAAATCGGGTGCTTAAAGTGAAACGTTTGAAAAAACTGGGTGTTTTTAAAAATAACCCATAAATTTATCTGCCTCAAATACAAACTTGAAACAAATTTGTTCAAAAGATTGTTAGACATCAAGTTCTTCCTAATTTTTGAAACATAATGAACATTATTTAAAGTCAACATTTTTCCAAAAGTAAATTCATAATTTTTGAAACATAATAAACATTATTTAAAGTTAACATTTTTCCAAAAGTAAATTCAATATCAATAGTTCATTTTCCCTTAATAGGAGTAATAGACAAATTTCTCATTTAAAGAAAACTTTCCTCTTCTTTAGTTCATATTTTATTATTTTTTCCTATTATATTTGATAACTATAATCGTTTAATATTATGATGATTTAATATAGACATTACTCGCGCTTTGCGCGAAATTTTAGATGTATAAATTTGGAATGTGCATTTCACTCCACGTTATATTTATATTATTTGATTAAATGATTCAATTTTTTTAGTCAATATTAATTTAAAATTTTAAATTCAATTCTAACCTTCTTTTTAGAATGTTTTATTTAATTTATTTCCAATAAATTCTAATGTTACTATTGTCCTAATAATATAACAGATATTTCAAATAAAAAATGCCAAATATATGATCAAAAGTAAATAATATAAAGAGAACTCTTATCAATTTATTTTCAATAAGAAATGATATTATAAAATTTTAGATTTATTTTAATATTTATGATGTAATTGTTTTAATTAATAATTTTTTTGGCAGTCATATTGATATATTTATTCCTTAATCATGATAAATATAATAGTAAATATTTCATTCTCTATTTAATATTATTTCCTTCCAATTTTATTATATATATATATTTGACGTGTTGTATTTTATTATAGTTATCTCCAAACGAAAAGCATATAAGTACTCCCTCAAACTTAAAAGTCCTAGAAAACATTCAATTACTCTTCACACTCACACCCTAAATTCGGTGACGCAAAGGCTTTTTTTCTTACTACACCTTTATTTATCTCTAAATTCGTGATGGTCCGAGTCTTTTATACTTTCTAAAACAACCGTCTGAGATTTTAAAAGTCACTGAATTTACTATCCAATATTTTAAAAGTCAGGGTCAGTCTTTAAATAACGTAGGTCTCTATCTCAAGAGACCTGTTTTCAGTCACGATCAACTATATGTTATTGTATCTAGGGTAACTAACCGTGAATGTCTAAAAATATTGATTTTAGACGAGCATGGTGCGTTACAAAAAATAACGACCAATGTTGTATTTAAAGAAGTCTTCCAAAGCATTTCATAAAGGTACCAACGGTATGCTATCCAATTTGACATTCGTGTCATTTATTTGATAAGTTAAATAATCTGAATTTTATATTATTATTTATTCATTTAGATATTATTTTTTTATTATATATCCGTTTAGATATGTTATTCGATTTGTAATAAACTTTATGCTTCATTATTTGTTGATTATGAATATTTGTTAAGAAAAATACACATTTAGTGAATATCATGATACCTGTGTGTCCCGCACGGGTCCACCATTCTAATTATAATAAAATGAGGAAATTAACAAAGTCAAATTAACCACGCATTGACAAGTGGCTTCGTCAAAATGCAACACATCATATTTTTTATAAAATTACTTTTTCAGTCTTTAATTTTAGTTAACTAAATTGGTTATTTCGACATTTTAATAAATTCCCACATTTTTCACAAATTCTGTAATAAATTTTATTATTCAATTTTATATTTACATTAATTGTTATACCACATCAGAAATATAACTCACCGATTATTTTTCTACCACTATATAAATAGATTTTTGTTCAGTTAGTTTTCACATCGATCTTGAAGGCATTAGTGCTCTTTGTAAATTAAATAGAGCTACTTGCCACTAGTGGTTTAAATATGAGTTTATATTATTTCATTTTCTGGATTCAACTTTAAAATTTTAAAATTGACATTAATCCAAAATCTATAGTATCATTATATTATTAATATAATAATAATAGAATTTTTTTCAATATATATAGTATAAGAGTTTTTTCCAAAAACCAACTACATGTTTGACAAATTAGCCAAAAACCTACAACTTTTTCATTTTTGACCAAAAACCAACATTCTGACAGTTTCCAACCATTTTACTGTTCATTCGTCAGTTGATAAATAGTAAATAGGGGTATTTTGGTAATTTTTAATTTTTTATAAAAAAATCATAATTACAAAGCAAAAGAAAATAAAAAAATTATTTTTTAGAAATTGAGAAACCCCTGGTTCTGTTCATCGACTGACGGATGAACAGTAAAATGGATTAAATTTGTCAGAATGCTGGTTTTTGGCTAAAAATAAAAAGGCCGTAGTTTTTGGCTAATTTGTCAAGCCTGCGGTTTGGTTTTGGAAATCTCACAATATACAATTATATATATATATATATATATATATACTTCCCCCATTTTTTTTAATTGCTACACTTTGGTATGCACGCTTTTCAATGCTTAACTTTAACGGTAAATATCTTTAATTATACAAAATTAAAAATTATGAGAATTTTACATTTGAAATATAAACGTTAAGATGAACAAAATATGATCTTACTTGACTATATATTTTTTTATACACAAGGAACAATATGTAAAAAAAATTATCGATGAATAGTATTTGAATAGTAAGTGTAGCAATTAAAAAAAACGGAGGAAGTATATGATAGTGTATGTTTGGTTAAAGTTAGAATTTACTCACCATCTTCTTAAAACAAGAAGTTCAATCAAATATATTTTATAGTTTTTTTTATTAAATTAAAAATATGAATAAATAAATTATTTTATAATCGCAATCATAACATCTCAAAAATCAAATCAATTCATTCTTAAAAGTCGAATCTCTATCTCTATCTCTATTATAATAAAAGGAGAAAATTAACAAAGTCAAATTAACCACGCGTTGACAAGTGGCTTCGCAAAAATGTAACACATTATATTTTTTTTATAAAATTACTTTTTTAGTCTTTAATTTTAGTTAACTAAATTGGTTATTTCGACATTTTAATAAATTACCACATTTTTCAAAGATTCTGTAATAAATTCTAATATTCAATTTTATATTTACACTAATTGTTATACCACATTGGAAATATAACTCACAAATTATTTTTTCCACCATTATATAAATAGATTTATGTTCAATTAGTTTTCACATCGACCTTGAAGGTATTAGTGCTCTTTGTAAATTAAATAGAGTTACTTGCCACTAGAGGTTTAAATATGAGTTTATATTATTTCATTTTTTTTGGATTCAATTGTAAAATTTTAAAATTGACATTAATCTAAAATCTATATTATCATTATATTATTATATATAATAATAATAGATTTTTTTTTTCAATATATATATATAATAGTATATGTTTGGTTAAAATTAAAATTTACTTACCATCTTCTTAAAACAAGAAGTTCAACCAAACACAATTTATATTTTTTTATTAAATTAAAATTTTGAATAAATAAATTATTTTCTAATCGCAATCATAACATCTCAAAAATCAAATCAATTCATTCTTATAAGTCAAATCAATTCAATACAAACAAAATAAAATAAGAAGCTTCTCTATCTCATCTTTATTCTTTACATTTATCTTTATAAATGAAAAAATCTAACCAAGTAAATTAACCACGTGATGACAAATGGCGTTATAAAAACACAATATGTAATCAATTTTTATATTAAATTATATATTAGCATATAAGTATTGATTAATTCATTAGATTATTTTGTCATCTAAAATATATATATATATATTTACTATATATTATATTTCAACTAATTTTTATCCCACATCAGAAGCGTAATACACTGATTATTTTCGTCACAACTATAAATGAGATTTTTACTGAATTAGTTTTCATATCGACCTTTTAGGCATTAGTGTCCTTTGTACAATTAAAAGATAATTGTCGTTATAGGTTTTAATAAAAGTTTAATATATTCCAGATTTTGGATTCGATTTTAAGTTTTTAAAATTGATATAAACTTAAAATCTATATTATAGTATCTTTATCTTTATCACTATCATTATCTCTGTCTCTATTATAATAAAAGAAAAAACTAACTAAATGAATTAACTACGTGCTCACACGTAGAACTCTAAAAAAAACGACAGATAGGCATTTTTTATATTAAGTTACATATTAATACATAAGTATTATTTAATTCATTAGGTTACTTTGTTATTTAAAATATCTATTTTTTTAATCATATTTTATATTTCAACTAATTTTTATTGCACGTCGGAAGCGTACATCACTAATTATTTTCGTCACTCTTATATAAATGAGATTTTTATTGAATTAATTTTCATATCGACCTTTAAGACATTGATGCCCTTTGTACAATTAAAAGGTACATGTCGCTATAGGTTTTAATAAAAGTTTAAAATATTTTAGAGTTTTGGATTCAATTTTAAGTTTTTAAATATGATACAAACTCAAGATCAATATAATAATATCACTTCTCTATTATAATAAAATGATAAATCTAACCAAGCGAATTAACCATATAATGACAAGTGGCGCAATAAAAAACAACACGTAGACATTTTTATATTAAATCACATATTAATATATAAGTATTAATTAATTAATTAATTAATTAGGTTATTTGGTCATTCAAAAATATTTTTTTTAATACTATACGTTATATTTCAACTAATTGTTATCTCACATCAGAACCATACCTCACTAATTATTTTCGCCACTATAATGTAAATGAGATTTTTATTGAATTAGTTTTTATACCGATCTTTAAGATATTAGTGTTCTTTTTACTATTTAAATTTACTTACCGTTATAGATTTTAATAAAAATTTAAAAATTTTTAAATTTTTTGATTCAATTTTAAATTTTTAATATTGATACAAACTCAAAATTAATATTATAAAATCTCTATCTTTATCTCTATCTCTATTATAATAAAAGTAGAAACTTAATCAAGTAAATTAACCACGTGATGATAAGTGGTGCTTTAAAAATTCAACACGTCATACTTTTCTATTAAATTACTTTTTTATTCTTTAATTTTAATTAACTAAATTGGTTATTTCGACATTTTAATAGACAAGTTTAATCCACCCAATAGAAGGAAAGATAAAAATTTCTCACTCTTTTTCACAGATTCTATAATAAATTCTAACATTCAAATTTTCCTATTTTAAAAAATATATATTCCAGTTATATATTATATTTACATCTAATTGTTATACCGCATCGGAAATATAACTCCCTGATTATTTTCTCCACCACTATATAAAAAGATTTTCATTCAATTAGTTCTCATGTCGATCTTTAAGGCATTGATGCTCTTTATAAATTAAATAGAGCTACTTGTCACTAGAGGTTTAAATATAAAGTTATATGATTTTAGTTTTTGGATTCAATTTTAAAATTGATACGAATCCAAAATCTATACTATTATATTATATATATATATATATAATAATAGTTTTTTTTTCAATATATATATATATATATAAATAGTATATGTTTGGTTAAACTTAAAATTTACTTATCATCTTCTTAAAAGAAGTTCAACCAAACATGTTTTATAATTTTTTTTATTAAATTAAAAATGTGAATAAATAAATTATTTTATAATGACAAGCATATCATCTAAAAAATCAAATCAATTCATTCTTAAAAATCAAATAAATTCAATCTGTTTAAAATATTTGTAGGTTTTAATAAAAGTTTAAAATATTTTATATTTTTTATTCAATTTTAAATTTTTAAAATTGATACAAATCGTAAATCAATATTATAATATCTCTATTTTAATAAAAGAAGTAACATAACCAAGCGAATTAATCACGTGCTAACAAGTAGGGTTCTAAAAAATAACACATAACCATTTTTATATTAAATTACATAGTAACACTTAAGTATTAATTAATTCATTAGTTATTTTTGTCATTTAAAGTATATAATTTTTTTTCTATATGTTATACTTCAACTAATTATTATCCCACATCGGAAGCGTAATTAACTCTTTATTTTTGTCACCACTATATGAATGATATTTTTATTGAATTATTTTTCATATCGACCTTTAAGGCATTGGTGCCATTTGTACAATTAAAAGTTACTTCTAACTATAAGTTTTGATAAAAGTTTAAAATATTTTATATTGGGGATTCAAATATTTTCATCACTTTTACGTGCAATCCAAAATGGTCAGAGATTATTCGGTTCTGTGATAAGCTTAAACTGAAGTCAGACGATAAACCCGATATACTATGTAGGGTTTTCAAGGTTAAGCTAGATCAGATGATCAAAGATATAAAGGAAAATAAAATTTTCGGAAGAATCAAGTCACGTAAACTTATTAGAAAAATTTCATGTTGCATTTGTGAAAGTATTTTCTTATATACAACATACAGCCACCTGAAATAAATCATAAATTACTTCTGTGTTATTTTACAGTTATATACACCATTAGGTTCCAGAAAAGAGGACTTCCTCACGCGCATATATTGGTATTTTTGCAAAAGGAGACAAGTATGAAACTGGAGACTTAATAGACCGAGTGATTTCTGCAGCGATACCTGACGAGAGCATGGATCATGAATATTACGAAGCTATGAAGAACTTCATTATACATGGACCATGTGGTCAGGAGTATGAGAGGTGTCCGTGCATGGATAATGGTAGATGCACGAAGCGATTTCCAAAATCGTTAGTGGAGACAACGACTATAGATCAGGAAGGATACCCGAAGTATAGGAGGAGAGAGTCGAATAGAGTCTTAGAGAAAGATGGTGCCTGGCTGGATAAAGGATGGGTTGTGCCTCACAATAAAGAGCTTTTGCTAAAGTATGGAGCTCATGTCAATGTCGAATGGTGTAACCAATCAAGGTCTATTAAGTATTTATTCAAGTACGTGAACAAATGAAATGATCGAATAACTGCAGCATTCTACGAAAGTAGATTGAGGGGAGGCTCTGAAAAATCTGTTGATGAAATAAGGTCTTTCTATGTCTGTAGGTACATATCTTCTTGCGAGGCATTCTGGAGGTTAATATCATACGATATACATCATCGTGAACCCTCTGTCGAACGCATTAGTTTTCACCTGGAATGATAGCAGGGGATAGTATGGCGCGAAGGTCATGACCTTGAAGATGTCATTGAACAGGTCGAGGATAAAGAAACAAAATTACTCGGATGGATGGAGGCCAATAAGCAATATGAAGAAGTTAGACAATTGACCTACAGTGATTTCCCGCAAAATTTAGTCTAGGACTAGAAGAAAAGGATATAGACAACGAGGAAGAGAGGATTTTCGATTGGAAGGGTAAATTACGCCGCACCGGGGTGTGGAGAGTACTATTACTTGAGAATCCTATTGAATTGGGTATGTGGCCTGACTAATTATAAAGAAATAAGGATAACGGATGATGGAATTGTTCACAAAGCCTTTAGGGATGCATGTTACAAACGAGGACTTCTAGATGATAACATAGAATACATTGACGCTATTAATGAAGTTAGCTTATAGGCAAGTTTGAATTACCTGAGGAGACTGTTTGTCACGTTGCTTATGGATGGAAAGACCAAAACACGTGTGGAGTCAGTGTTGGAAGCATCTATCTGATGACATATTGTACAACGAACGAATGAGGATGAATCATCCGGGTAATATGGTCATTTATACATAATATCTAATACATTTGTTGTTTCAAATATTATGTCTATAGACTCATGTGGATCATTTTTGTGTGATGATTAACTATTTGACCATTGTAAATTGTTTACATACACGTAGGCTTAGAGCTCTTTGAAGATGAAATTATAAATCAAACACTTTTGGAGTTAGATGATGTATTGCATCCATGCGGCATGTCCCTTCGTGATTTTGAGACTATGCCTATACCGATTACAGAATCATGTGGGGCCACATATAATAGGCTATTACGAGCACAGATGAACTATACACTCGCCGACCTTAAATGTGATCATGATAACTTTGTCAATAATGCGACAGATGAGAAAAATTTGTGTATAATACTATCATGGATGACGTGAAGAAGGGAAACGGATGTTTTTTTCCTTTATGGCTACGGAGGTACAGGAAAGACTTTTGTGTGGAAAGGTTTAGCGTCAGCCCTTAGACTGGAGAATCAAAATGTGCTAACGGTAGCCTCGAGTGGAATTGCTTCACTTCTACTGCCCGGGGGAAAGACTTCCCATTCGACAATCTCCATCCCATTAACTCCCACTAAAGATTCAACGTGCAACATTCTTATTGGAAGCCACAAGGCCGAGTTTCTTATGAAGGCAAAACTAATCATATAAGATGAAGTACCGATGGTTCATAAGCATTGCTTCAAGGCAGTACACAAGACATTGAAGGATTTGCTGCGAACAATTTATCCAAAAAATGAAAATCTATCGTTCGGTGGGAAGACTGTTGTTTTAGGAGGAGATTTTAGGAAGATTCTTCTTGTCATTACCAAAAGGTAGTAGAAACCAAGTTGTTAATGCGACTATCAATTCTTCATTTCTTTGGGAGTACTGCAAGCTTCTGAGATTGACTAAGAACATGAGACTTAGATCAGTGACATCTTCTGTAGAGTCTTATGCTCTTAAAAAAATTTGTAAACTGAATTTTAAGCATCGGTGATGGTATTGTGGGAGAAGAAAATACAGGAATCGTCGAAATCGATATGTCTGAAGATCTGTTGATAAAAGAATCTAATAATCCGCTTGGTTCCATAGTGGAAGCAACATATCCATCTTTTCATCAGCACTCTGACAATCCTACATACTTGCAGGAGTGTGTTATACTTTCTCTGACACTGGACTTGTTGGAAGAAGTTAACGATTACATGACATCGATGAATCCTAATGATGAAAGGATTTACCACAGTTCAGATTCGGCGTGCCAATCGGATACGGTCACTGATATTTTTACAGACCTCCACACTCCAGAATTCTTGAATAGCATCAAGTGCTCAGGTTTACCTTTTCACGAACTTAAACTGAAAGTTGGTATACCGGTGATGCTATTGAGAAATATCGATCACTCGGCGGGTTTATGCAATGTTGTGAGGTTAATCCTAACAAGGTTAGGAAGAAGAGTCTTGGAAGCTAAGATTATTCGGGGTCCTTCTGTTGGACAGAAAGTGTTGATACCGCGACTTACTTTGACGCCGTCGGATTCAAGATTACCGTTCAAATTTAAGAGGAGACAGTTCCCTATCTCGGTGTCATTCACAATGACTATAAATAAAAGTTAGGGTCAGTCTTTAAATAATGTAGGTCTCTATCTCAAGAGACTTGTTTTTAGTCACAGTCAACTATATGTTGTTGTATCTAGGGTAACTAACTGTGAAGGTCTAAAAATATTGATTTTACACGAGCACGGCGCGTTACAAAAAACAAAGACAAAGAAGTCTTCCAAAATATTTCATAAAGGTACGAACAGTATTCTATCCAATTTGACATTCATGTCATTTATTTGATAAGTTAAATAATTTGAATTTTATTTTATTATTTATTCATTTAAATATTTTTTTTATTACATATTCGTTTAGAAATATTATTTGATTTGAGATAAACTTTACGTTTTATTATTTATTAATTGTGAATATTTATTAAAAAATACATATTTAGTGAACATATTGAGACTACAATTCTAGTTATTAATTAAAATGCTAAACGTTATTTTAAAATACTTTCTTGAAAAATTAGTGAATATTATAAAAACCGTAACGCCATAGAAGACACTATTAGCTAAATATACCTCATGTGGTCTCCTTTTTATTTATTTATTTATTTATATATTAATTTTATTTTAATTTTCTATCCAAATCACATATTTCGCTTCTAATAATAATTTTAGTTCTTAATTTACAAATGGAATTCTCACATCCACAATCAAAGAGAAGCAGTGGTATTCATCACATGCTTAAAAATTTTAGTATTGAATTTGATTTTTTTTCCAATATTTCCATTTTTTTAAGAATCCTTTAAGGAAAAAAAATATTTTGATGAAATAGTAAAAATTAAAATCAATGTATATAATAATCATAATATTTGTGTAAAAAATTAATATTTTTGTAAAATAATATGATAAAATTAATTATGAAAAACTACTTTATAAATCATTCTACGTAACTACTAAAAACTTATGAGTTTGGAGTGAATATATATATATATATATATATATAAAATTAAAATAGTCTATATTTAGTATTACTATATATTTAAATTTTTTATGAAAAACTAATTCCATTAAAAAATATAAAGAGTAAATTAATTTTAAAATGATATAAAATTATATATTATAGTAAATACTGTTTTTCTTTTGATATATTATTCGTAAAATAATTTTTATTAGGGTGGACACGACATAATTCCGTTCGAATTTGTCTTGATCAGACTGATTTGGGAATAGGCCTATTAATATTTCGGTCCCAAAAATTTGAATCAAATCGAATAAATTAAATTGTTGAATTGATTGATTATGTGGCAATAAGGGTTCAATCAGAGCCTTAATTTTTATTATTTATTTTTTTAAAAATTAAAAAATAATTTTAAAAAAATTATATATAAATCATACATAATACAAATTACATTACCATTTATAATATTATAATTATTTATCTAAATTAATTTTATATTTAAATTAATATAATTCAATATTGAAACTTCCACTATATAATTTAATTCATCTATATTATAATATAAATATATAATTATTTTATTTTAAATTTTTTACTTATATTTTTAGTACGTAATAAATATATTATTTTTTAATTATTAATCATCCGTAAAAATATGAAACAGAATCTAATCCATAAATACAATCAATTTAAACCGTGGTCCGTTAAATTCAATTTGATTTGAATTCCGTCGGATTTTATGTCAACACTTATCTCTTCTCTACTCACACAATTCAAATAAAAATTTAAAATAACGTGTAATTGTATGTTTTCCGAAAAAATATTTATATATTTATTTATTTATTTGTTATAGTTGAAAAGACATAAATATAATTATTTCAAAATTGAAATTATTATTTTTTAATTATAAACTTTAATATCATTTCTATAATTATTTAATTTATATTCATATGTATTTTATAAATTTAATACAAAAATAATAAATAATGTATATATTTAAAATGGTTTCGATAAATTATATATACATATTAAAAAATATGTTTACATATAAATTATTTTACTTTTACGTTTTAGGTAATAGAAAAAGAAAACTACTCCAGTGCATAAATAAAGCATTTAAAATTATTAAATTATTATTTTATTTAAATTATTATGTATATGAAAATTACTTTTTTTAAGTTAAAAAACAAGTAGTTAATTTCTTGTCTCAGCCTTTCCACCTTCTTTTTACAATAATGACAATGCATTATTTATATAAATTCGATGTATATAAAAATACAAAAAAGATAAATATATTTTAACCATAGAGGAAAATAAAAGTTTGAACTAAAATACGAAGTACATGATATTTAATTTTTTTTAAAATTAACTTTTACGGTCTACTTTAAATTTTATATTTTTTTCCTTGAATTTAAAGAAATTTAAATTATATAAACTTATTCATTTAAAAACTTGAATTTAAATTAACTCTAAAATTTAATTAAACATTCGTCTATTTTTCGTTTTATTTTTGTCAATGTTTTATATGTATGGTTGATTATTTTTTAAAACATATTTTTTTTATACATCTTAAGATTTAAATAATAATCAAATAAAATAAAATAGCGGAATGCAAAGGGCATATGTTCACATACATTCCATCAATAATTTATTTTTTATTTTATAACAAATAATATCCGTTCATTAAAAGAAAAAATTGAAATAAAAATTATTTTCATATTTTAATTTAATTTTTAATTAGGGTTAGAATTTTACTTGATGGAAATAAGAAATTGAGATAATATATAACTTATTTATTTAATTTAGTTTGAGATAAGAAATATCAACAAGAAACCGAGTTGGACTTATACGGAGATTCCCACTTTAGGGAGATTTTCACTTAAATTATTATAGTCATATTCATAATATTAGTATTAAATTTGGCAATAATATTGGTTGTTTATTTAATTTCCTCTAATATTTTATTTTTTTAATATTTATTAGAAAAAAATATCATTTGATGTAAATTATATATGAAAAAAATCATAATTTCTATGTGAAAAATTAACATTTTTTTAAAATAGTATGAATGTATTATTATTATTATTATTATTATTATTATTATTATTATTATTATTATTATTATTATTATTATTATTATTATTATTATTATTATTATTATTATGGGTTGATCACCATATATATATATATATATATACACACAGTAGCATACTTTTATGAATATTCAACAGATACTATACATCTCATATATATGTCAACCAATAAAAAAACAAATGAAAGGGAATAGAGATTCCATTACTGATCAACTTTGTAGTCGGGAACAATCACAGAGTCGGATGAATTCCTCTTCTCACCAACTAAGAGCAACCCAGTGAAATGCTTCTTCTTGAGTGTTTCCTTTCAGATGTCTCAGTCTTTTCTCAGAGTGTTTCTTTATGTCGAATACCCACTCACCAATCTCTGAACATGTTCTTAATTTTCTACCAAAAATCTGGAGGCAATTTACCCATGTTGGGTAACTGCCAAACACACGTGTTTGGACACGTGTCTTTGGGTGTAAAATCCAATATTCTCCCACTCATACAAAGAAGCAACATACTGGCTTTATACTTGCAAATAGTCAGTGTGACCAAAAAGAAATGAATCAGTATCCTGAAAAATCAAAACTTGACATAAATTCATTTTCAATCCTAGACTATTGACATATATCCATATCAGACACGTTCAGTCCCGTCGAACCAGTGATCTGACCTCAGGAGTACTCCTCAATCACTACCGTGTTCCTGGAAACCACAGTTTCATTGCTAGCATGTGATAATTGTGAATACAGTCAGCGTCTTCCAATCTACTCTAAATCCAAAAGTCGATGAAAGTAACCGACATCACAAACGTGTCACATAGACCGAATTGTCATGATCATAGAAAGACACGCTAATGATACAGTCATTACCCCAACACTCCAGATATAAGAGTGACTGTACTAAGGATCAATAAGGGATGGTACTTGCACGATAAGGAGCTGGGACATACTCAATACTTATCTTTCATCAGGTCAACTTAAAAGCGCGCACGGTATAAAACATGCGCGACAATGAACCTTGCCATTCTAATCGGCGCGTATGTCAATATTTAGTTTATGTTCATTGTACGGACTATGGCACCATACCGTCTCATGAACTTGATCGCTCCTACTGACTAAGTTGAGCGACTCGAAAGTTTAGTCCGGCTTGTCAGGTCTTATGAAATTGAAATCTCATAAGTGATCCTTCAATATGGTTTTAGAAGAATCTCATTTTGATAATATATCAAAGCGACATATAGTACACTTTCATGAATTCTGGAAATATTTAATTCACAAAACGAAAATGTATAAGTCTCATCCCGCATTATCCTTAGATAATCGAGGCGGCTGTGGGTGCAAGTCCACCAGCCTCCAACACCTGACAACATACTCTCGGATGATAAGAAACATACTATTGATTTATGCAATAATCAAACACAGCATTGAAAAATATGAATCACACTCGAACATAGGTAAGTGAACAAATATGTAAGGTTTACAACCTACGTAGACTCAACGACCTGGTGTGCTTAGCAAACACATCTCTAGTTACAGCTTTAGTAAGAAGGTCTACTATCATATCATGTGTTGATATGTATCTAATAGTTACATTCTTCTTAGCCACTATGTCCCTGACAAAGTGATACTTAGTCTCTATATGTTTAGACTTACTGTGATACTTAGCATCTCGGGTGTAGGCAATTGCTGCCTGACTATCACAGTACACAGTAATAGGCTCGGGCTCACTATCATCTAAGTTTAAATCCTCTAAAAACCTCTTTAGCCAAACAGCTTCTTGCACAGCCACCGAGCAGGCAACAAAATCTGCTTCCATGGTGGACAGGGCTATACAAGTTTGCTTTTTGCTACTCTAGGAAATCGCTCTTTGACTTAAAATAAAAGCATATTTAGAAGTAGACTTTCTTTCATCCAAATCACCACCCCAATCTGTATCTGTGTATCCAACTAGACGATCATTACTGCCTTGATAACACAGAGTATAATCAGCAGTACCTTTTAGATAAGCTAGGATTCTTTTCACTACTATCCAATGTTTCTGTCCTGGATTTGACTGATATCTGCTTACCAGTTCAACTGCATAACAAATATCTGGTCTTGTACACATCATAGCATACATCAAGCTTCCAATGGCATTTGCATATGGTACTCTTCGCATTTTCTCACGCTCTTGCGGAGTTTTCGGGCACATTTCCAGACTCAAGGTCTGACCTTTTGCGATAGGTGTGTCCATTGGCTTGCAATCTGCCATATGGAACCTCTCAAGGATCTTATAAATGTATGGCTCTTATGATAAGGCCAAAAGTCTTTGATTTCGATCCCTTGATATCTTGACTCCTAAAATATAGGCAGCCTCACTCATATCTTTCATTTCAAAAACCGTTGATAACCAGTCCTTCGTGGCAAGAAGAAGGGTTTTGTTATCACAAACCAGAAGTATGTCGTCAACATATAAGGACAGTAAAATGAAACCGTTACTGGACTTTTTCAAATAAACACAATGGTCCTCTTCTGTCATTTGAAATCCATATGACATAATCGACTCATGGAATCGAAGGTACCATTGTCTGGAGCATTGTTTGAGTCCATAGATGGACCTCAAGAGTTTACAAACTTTTCTCTCTTTGCCTTTGGTAATAAAACTTTCAGGCTGTTCCATATAAAACTCTTCCTCCAGTCCTCCATTAAGGAAAGCGGTCTTAACATCCATTTGATGTAATTCTAAGTCCATATGTGCGACTAAGGCTAATATGAGGCGTATCGCAGCAAATCTCACCACAGGGGAGAATGTTTCTTTATAGTCTATACCCTCTTGTTGAGTATAACCTTTCGCCACCAATCTAGCCTTATATCTTTCAATCGAACCATCTGCCTTCCGTTTAACGCGAAGGACCCACTTATTTCCGATGGCTTTTCTACCTGGCGGCAGGTCAACTAAATCCCAAACTTGGTTATTTTTCATCGACTTCATTTCCTCTTCCATGGCCTTTATCCATAAATCTTTTGCCGGTGAATCAAGAGCTTCTTTTACATTCTTTGGCTCATCACCATCATGGGAAGCCAACATGAATGCTTCTCCTTCAATCTCAAAACTTCGCCGGGGAATTCGAATTCTTCTACCCCTCTGAGTTGACGTTTCTGGAATTGAAGTGTCAGGAACAACGTCACTCCCACTGCGATTTAGCTGTGGAGTTTGTTCGATAGGCACTTGTTCACTCCCACTAGGAACAACATCCCTATGCACGGAGTTTAAGTCCTCTGATTCATTTTGCTCAAATAAACTAGATTCTCTCTCTACATCACCTCTCCGTGGAAATTCATTTTCCAAGAACACAACATCTCGTGATTCAACCTCATATATAGTCCCATTTGAGTTTTCCCCTATCAGCACATATCCTTTTGTTTGCTCAGGGTAATGAATGAAAATACATTTCTTTCCCTTAGCACCAAATTTTCCAAATGGGCTGTTGAGATCATGTACGTAACAAGCACACCCCCAGGGCCGCAAGTATGATAGACTAAGTTTTCTACCTGTCCATAATTCATATGGGGTTGTAGTCACGGATTTGGTAGGGACCCTATTCAATATATAAGTAGCCGTAAGAAGTGCATCTCCCCAATATGAAATTGGAAGATTGGCTTGTGTCATCATAGATCTAACCATCTCCCAAAGAGTTCTATTTCTCCTTTCTGCGATTCAACTCTGTTGAGGAGTTCTTGGAATGGTTAATTGTCTTACAATACCTTTATCTTGACAAAGTGTCTTAAACTGGTCAGATAGATATTCTCTTCCTCGATCAGTGCGTAACACTTTGACGGTCCTATCCAATTGATTCTCCACCAATGCCAAAAACCGTTCAAAACAGTCTAAAGCTTCAGACTTATGGGAGATCAGATAGACTTGACCAAAACGAGTGAAATCATCTATAAAGGTAATGAAATATGACGCACCACTTCTAGCTCTAGTGCTCATAGGTCCACATATATCTGAATGAATTAATTCTAACGGAGATTTAGCCCTAGTAGCATTTCCAAAAGGTTTTCTAGTGGCTTTACCAGCTAGACAATTATTACAGGTCGGCAACTCAATCTATCATAGGAACCTAAAATCCCCTCTTTTGCCAACCTGCGCATCCTATCTTGTCCGATATGACCAAGTCTAGCATGCCAAGTCGAAATACTTATATCAGAAGAGGTAATCAATGAAAAACTATCATTTGAAAAGAAGGTAGGGTTTTCATAACATTCAATATTAAGTACCACAAATACATCAACTAGTTGTCCTAACCCAATACAGACAGAATTATAAAATATTTGTAAACTAGCAGCATAAAATACCTACTTATAATCATAATACAATAAAACAGGAACAGAGACAAGATTGCGCCTAATTTCTGGAGCGAACAAGACATCATGTAGGAGCAATGTGTGGCCACTCTGCATTCTGAGTTTGCAAGTGCCAATGCCTTTAACTTCTACTCGTGAGTTGTT
Organism: Cardiospermum halicacabum; assembly: GCA_031304145.1. Classification (NCBI taxonomy): domain Eukaryota; kingdom Viridiplantae; phylum Streptophyta; class Magnoliopsida; order Sapindales; family Sapindaceae; genus Cardiospermum; species Cardiospermum halicacabum. Next base: position 3,343,455 of record CM062391.1, on the reverse strand, counting down.
GCCCACATATATCCATCGAGTACCTCGTGGGATCCGACGGTACTCTACAAACGCTCCTCTATCTCTAGCTACGTGGTCTGTGGCGCCGGAGTCTACAATCCACATAGGGTGAGCCTCGGCAAGCAAAACAGAGCTAGAAACATATACATTAATTAGGGCAGAATCATAAATGGTAACCTCCTTCTTAGGCTCAGTGCATTCACGAGCAAAGTGACCAATCTTGTCACAATTGTAACACTTGACCTTGCTCTTATCTCTCTGCTGACCTTTGCCTTGCCTAGCTTTCTTCTTGGGGTTATTGGTCCCGGGCTTATTGTTATTATTATTAGGGTTTTTCGAACCCTTTCCTTTCTTTCCACCCCTAGTTCCCCTCTTGCGCTTAGCACCTGTGCCTTTGCGCACGCTAGATTCAGCCATATAGAGCTGGCCCGAGGATTTGGCCGCCTCCAGGCGCTCGTCCTCGAGCTCAACATGACGAGAGATGTCATCAAAAGTCTTGATGTTGTCATTATGAGTCATGTTGATCTTCATAATTTCCCAACTATTGGGGAGAGACCTTATTACCGTTTGCACTTGCTGTTCATCTGAGAGGACATGACCGACCGACTTCAACTCCCGGATCATATTAGCCATCTCCCTGAGATGTTGGCGCATAGAGTGATCATTGCGCTTCCGGTAAGTGTCAAACTTGATAGTCAGTCGCCGAAGCTTGGTGGTAGAAGTTCCACCAAATTTGTCTTTCAAAGCAACCCACATGTCCTGTGCTGTGTCAAAATCCTCATACGAGCACATCAGATCGTCAGCCATACTAGATAGAATAGTGATCCTTGCGATACTGTTCTTTCGCTTCCAAGCCAGGTAAGCCTCCATGTCTCGCTTAGCTTGAGCACTCGTGCCAGGTGCTGGCTCAATCATGGTGTTGGTCAGCGTTTCAAGAGCCTCTTACTCTTCCAGAATATACTGGATCTTATGATGCCAGATATCATAGTTGTCCCCGTTCAACTTGTCTCCCTTGTTGACTTCAGCAACAATGTTCTTGGATGAAGAAGCCATTACTGTAAACATATTCGAAGACATGTAAGACTATCTATGTTCGATCATCCGATAAGAAACTGAGAATGCACCAACCAAGTCAATCAAAAATATGTTGATCCAATCAAAGGAGAAATCGGAAAAAATAGTAAATCCATCTAATCACCATTCTGGTTCTTCAATTGAGTCAACATATTAAATCATGAGGTGTGCAAACAAATTTTTCATAACATCACAAACATATACAAAGCACAACCAGTCGTATATAAATGATATAATACGTCAAAAAGCCATAAAATGTGCAAAATGGTGATATAATGAACATGTGAACAAAAAAATGATGCATATGGATAAAAACAGTAAAACGGCACCAGGGTCCTGTAGGCATCCTCAGTCATCATACTGGACATCACTAGCCGAAATGTTCACTTCCTCCAACCATGGATCATCAGGAATATAATCTTCAAAAGTAATCTCACTATCACCATCCTGAGCCTGGTCCTGATCAATCGGATCAGCTATGATCGGGTCATCCCAACCATCCATAATCTCTAGAACTAGATCATCAGGGTCGAAATCATCCTCAACATCGGCGACATGTCCCTCGCCTTCAATGAAGGGAACCTCCGGAGCAGGCTCTCCCTCATCAGCTAAAAGATCCTCCATAAGATCATCTGCAGCAGGCAATGGATCCTCCAATATATCGTCCTCATCAGTCAAAGGATCCTCCAAGAACTCATCCTCAGCAGGTAAGAGATCCTCAGTAGGTAAGGGATCCTCAGCAAGCTCGTCCTCATCAGCCAATGGAATGACTGCATTGGCACCAGCTGCAGCAGGTGCCTCCTTGTGATCAAAAACTAGAGTTGCAGGAGTTACAACAGGAGCAACCGGATGCTGCTCAGGAGGAGGAGGTGGATGAGGATGATAGTGATGGAAAACAGGTACTATCACTCTCGGAGGTGGTCGAGCTATGATCCTGGGCACCGAAGGTGCGTGCATAGGAACTGGACCGAATCCCGGTGGGCCGACAACAGGAGCGACCAAAGGCGCATGCGGAAGTGGTGGGACGGGAGGTTGAAACTGACCCCTCAATGGGTGATCCATCCCTGGTGGCAGTGGGAATAGGAGGGTAGGGGTCAGTTGACGAGGGTGGTAATATATAGCCCTCTGATATGGGATCCAATGACGATCATCTACTAAGAACCCGAGCCAATAATCACGTTGTTCCATAATCTGCAAAACGAAATGAATGTATGCCAACAATGCACGCATATGACATTCAGTAAGCATTCGTAAAATACTAACTAAATGTCAACAAAATAATCAACAAAACAATCGACTATTTCCTAATCATGCAATTAAGTAAATAATTTACTAATATCATAATAGTAAACTAACTTAAAAAAATAATAATAATAATAATAAATAAAGAAATAAATAAAAATTGGACTAATAAAAAAAATAATATCCAATTTTATTATTATTATTATTTTTTAAAATTTTCCGGTCGACGGAGACGGCGGCGCGTCGCCGGAAGGCAACGGCACGTCGTCATCACTCCGGTGGAGGGAGGAGGACGCGCCAACGCGCCGGCAACACGTGGCGCGCTGAGGCGCAGCCGCGTATCGCTGGCGTGTCAGCGCGCACCAGTCAGCCCCTCTGCTGACGTGGCAGTCTCGCAAGCGGCCACGTCAGTGCTGACTGTGCATGTACCTGGGAACTGGCCACCTCACGCGCCCAGGCCGCGCGTGTACCCCATGCGCCATCTTCGTGGTGGCCGACGGCGGTCGGACCGGTGGCCGTGGACTCATCTCGGCGTCCTGGTTCCGGTGGTGCCCTCCGTTCTCCGATTTTGGCTGGTGGTCGTCGGCGGTGGATCACACTTTCCGAGCCTGCGACTGGGAAAATCAGAGTATCAAAATTCTTTTATAAAAAATTTAAAAAAAATGACACTTTTCCTTTTCAGAAAAAAAAAAAAATCATTCCCAACTTCTGACGACCATACCGATCATATTTTCCGTCCAAAAAATTCAAACCATATGTCATCGGATTCGTATCGAAAAACCGAATCCAACAACAGGCACTTTGACATACTTTGAATAATCGCAGAATTTAATAAAGAATCGATTGCCAAGTTATTGTTTCTATAAAATTTTGTAATTAAACAAATCAACCACTTAGTCGTCAAACAATCAACCAGATCATGATTCTTGTCAGATTCTGTTTTATATATATATATATATAATAAAAAAAAGAAGCAAAAAACATGCATTAATTATAATCACGATCATTTTCAACACTGATTAAATTTTAAAACAAACCAAACTCAGTTTATTTTAAAACGATAAAGCAATCAGTAAGTTAACCAGGCTCTGATATCATTTTGTGGGTTGATCACCATATATATATATATACAGTAGCATACTTCTACGAATATTCAACAGATACTATACATCTCATATATATGTCAACCAATAAAAAAACAAATGAAGGGGAATATAGATTCCATTACCGATCAACTTTGTAGTCGGGAACAATCACAGAGTCGGATGAATTCCTCTTCTCACCAACTAAGAGCAACCCAGTGAAATGCTTCTTCTTGAGTGTTTCCTTTCAGATGTCTCAGTCTTTTCTCAGAGTGTTTCTTTATGTCGAATACCCACTCGCCCATCTCTGAACATGTGTTTAATTTTCTACCAAAAATCTGGAGGCAGTTTACCCATGTTGGGTAACTGCCAAACACACGTGTTTGGACACGTGTCTTTGGGTGTAAAATCCAACAATTATTATTATTATTATGGTAGAATTACATATGCATGAGTATTCCTCTTTTAAATTCATATATATATATATATATATATTAATGTATTTTGATTAAATTTTTATTATTTAATATGTGATTTTAAATATTTCAACTTTAAACAATTTAAAATGATATATTTAAAATAAATTGACTTGTTAAGAAGTAGATTTACAATTAAAATAAAGTTTAAATTTTCTTCAAAATTAACCCTGAGTTAATTTCCATTGTTTTTTAATTCTAATAGAAAATTTTTAAATAAAATATTATAATAATTTTTTCAAAAATTAAATCTAAAAAATATCATCTCTTTAGAAATATTATAAATTTCAATCAGGTTATAATATTTTATTTTCTCTATTTAATTTATATTTATTTTATAAATTCAAATTAAAATATTAAGTAAAATTGAATAATAATATTGTGGTGCCAAATAAACCACAGCCAAATATTAAGCTAAGATTGCTTAAAAAAATAGCTAGAAGCTTACAGAAATAATTTCCCAGAGTTTTCTCTAATGAATAAAATTTCGGATCCTTTTACAATCATCCCTACCCTCTATTTATAGAACGTATTTGGAGTCCTATTTCTATTTGGATTGGGACTCCTAGTTTTTCTTGAATTCGGTCTCCTTTTTGAACTTGGTTTCCCTCTTTCAATGGGGTTGGTCTTCATTTATCTATTGGGCTAGGAATCCTTGGCCTGGTATGATGAGTCTTCCTTTTCTGATTGGGTTTTGGAAATCCTTGTTTAGTCAGGTAATCATTCGGCGGGCCGGTGTGCTTTGGTTTGTTTTTTGTTGGGCTCGGCCGAGTTGAACTGCATTGGGCCTTTGGCCATTTCGGTCGAGCCTGACTCGAACATTTCCTGGGCCTTTGGCCCCCTTTCGACCGAGAGTAGTCTTGGGGTACCTCTTCTGTTTTCGGCCGACCTTGATTATGGACTTTAATCCCCTTTGCTTGTTCTGACTTTCGACTATGATGTCTTATGGTTGTTTTCTCACCACAAATATATTTTAAAAATATATTTAAATTATTAAAACAATTAGAATATTTTCCAACTAAATAAATAATTAAAATTCGTAATATATTCACAAATAAATCATTTTTTATCTTCTGTAATATAATTACAAAATTAAATAATCTAATGAATAAAAATATTTCTACTCAACACTAGTGTATAAATAAATAAATATTTATTGAATAATCAATCTATATTAAATTGTTAATATATATATATATATAAAGTTAAATTTATCTTATTTTATATATTACAATTGCAATCCATGAATAAATTGCTTCCACAATTTAAAATACTGATGCTAAACCCATTTAAATCTTAATAAAATGTAATTATTTCTTATCTATTGATAAAAAATTAAAGCTAAAATATCATAAAATTCCACAGCTTCGCGAGATATCATAAATAATTATTATGTGAAGGGTGAGTTGAGAAAATTGCTGTGCTAATTTAACATTGTAAATAATTTTCTTTAAACAAATAAATAAATTTAAATTTTCAAATTCACGTGTGAAATTAATGTTGTTATTCACGTGCCTTGCACATGAAATAATGTCTGAAATTGAAGAACATGTAAAATAAACACAAATTACACAAATATAAGCTACAACCAACATTAATAATTATAGCCACCGACACAAAAATTTATATATAAAATAAATAATCTAAAATAATGGTTTCCCAATAATTTATTTTATAAATATATTTAAAATATATAAATAAATATAAATAGTTTTATCATCAAATTAGTAATTTATTATAATAAAATATATCTCATTTTTGTTAAAGTAAAAAAATTCGTTAACCATTTTGATAAAAATACATTATTCTTTCTTTAAATTCATTATTTAGATTTTTAGAATAATTGATATTTTAACATATTTTATATATATATATATATTGTTGGAAATGTAGGTGTATTACACCCACGTAAACGTCTTTTTGACACGTATAGAATGCAGATTATCCATCTTGGATAACTGCCATTTGATAAAAAAAAAAAAAAAAAAAAACATAATAATGTGTTTAATGTGTTTATGTGGGTGTATGAAAAGATAGAAAAGAATGAGAAAGTGAATCTCTTTATTTCTGGGAAATTAGAAAAAAAAAAAAAAAAAAAAAAAAAGAAAGAACTTTGTTGACTGCAACATAGTCTGTGATTACTGAAGATCGTTCAAACAATACGTCATTTTTTCTCGACCAACCAGAAGTTGAATAGTAAAGTGATTCTTCTTCCTTTTATCTTCTTGTCATATTATACGTAGATGTTACAAGTGGAAATATTACTTGTTTATATATATATGGTAATTATCACGTATGATTTATATGTTTAAGTGTTCATAATTGGCTACAAATGGTATCAGAGCAAGGTTAAAATACTGCTTGCTTCTGTCAATTTTTGATTATCGTTGTGTATATTGTCAAGTTTTATTGTGAATTGAAACTGCTTGGGATCTTGATTACGTTGTTTATAGATTACTACACGGTATGAGATTTTGGGTTAACGTTACAATTTTAATATTACATGATATTTAACAATATTATTTACATATTATTAATAAAATTCAATAACTTTGATTATTTATTTGAAAAATCTGTGGTCATTTAAAATATATCAAAGTGCCTATTGATGGATTCAATTTTTTTATACGAATCCAATGGTATATTATTTGAATTTTTTGGACGTAAATTGAAGTCATAAAGGTCGTCGGAAAATTGAAATCGTGTTTGAAAATTTGAAAAGAAAAATGTGTCGGAAATTTTCTTTTATTTTTAAAAAGGAATTTGATACCTTTTTGTTTTTTCCCACTCTCAGGTACGGAGTTTTAACTCCACCGCCGAGGACCACTTGCCGGAATCAGAGAACGGAGGGCACCAACGGAACCAGGACGTCGAGACGAGTCCACGGCCATCAGTCCAACCGCCGTCGGCCACCGCGAAGACGGCGCGCAGGGCGTCGAGTTGCCAGGCAGCTGCACAGTCAGTAGAGGGGCTGACTGTACGCACTGACACGCTAGCAACACGTGGCTGCACCTCAGCGCGCCACGTGTCGTTGGCGCATTAGTGCGTCCTCCACCCTATGCCGGAACTACGACGACGCGCCGCCATTTCCGGCGACGTGCCGCAGTCTCCTGCGGCCGGAATTTATATAAAAAAAATGGATTAATTTTTTAAATTAATTATTTTTGTTATTAATCCATTTTTTTTTATTTTTGTCCATTATGTGTTAGTAAATTGATTTACTTTATTGCATGTTTAGGGAATAATTAATTGTTTTTGATTAATTATTTTATTGACATTTAATTAGTATTATATAGATGCTTACTAGATGTCATATACATGCATTGTTGGCATACATTCATTTTGTTTTGCAGATTATGGAACAACGTGATTATTGGCTCGGGTTCTTAGTAGAGGATCGTCATTGGATCCCATATCAGAGAGCTATATATTACCATCCTCGTCAGCTGCCCCCTACCCTACTATTCCCACCGCCACCAGGGATAGATCACCTATTGAGGGCTCAGTTTTACCCTCCAGTACCACCACTTTCGCATGTGCCTTTGGTCTTTCCTATTGTCGGTACACCGGGATTCGGTCCAGTTCCTATACATGCACCTTTGTTGCCCAGGATTATAGCTCAACCACCTCCGAGAGTGATAGTACCTGTATTTCATCACTATCATCCATGTCCACCACCTCCTCCCGAGCAGCATCCGGTTGCTATTTTAGTAGCTCCTGAGGCTCCAGTACTTGATCTCGAGGAGGTTCCTGATGCAGCTGGTAATGTTGCAGTTATTCCAGTGGCTGATGATGCTGATGATCAGTTAGCTGATGTTGAGGACCCCTTACATGCTGAGGATCCTTTACATGCTGAGGATCCCTTACTTGCTGAGGATCCCTTACCTGCTGAGGGTGAGTTTTTGGAGGGTCCGTTGGATGCTGAGGATGAATTTTTGGAGGATCCCTTGGATGCTGAGGACGATTATTTAGAGGATCCATTACTTGCTGAGAATGATCTTATGGAGGATAATTTAGCTGATGAGGGAGAGCCTGATCAGGAGGTCCCCTTCATTGATGGCGAGGGACATGTCGCCGATATTGAGGATGATTTCGACCCTGATGATCTGGTTCTAGAGATTATGGATGGTTGGGATGATCTGATCGTGGCTGATCCGATTGTTCAGAATCAGGCTCAGGATGACGACAGTGAGATTAGTTTTGAAGACTATATTCCTGATGATCCATGGCTGGAAGAAGTGAACTCTTCAGCTAGTGATGTACAATATGATGACTGAGGATGTCTATAGGACCCTGATGCCGTTTTTTTTTTACCGATCCATATGCATCATTTTTCATTGTTTATGTTCATATGTTCATTATATCACTATTTTGCACATTTTATGGTTTTTGGCGTATTATATCATCTATATATGATTGGTTGTGTTTTTTTTGTGATATTATAAACCTTATTTGCACACCTCATGATTTAATGTATTGATTCGATTGAAGATCAAGGATGGTGATTAGATAGATTTACTATTTTTTCTGATTTCTCCTGTGATTGGCTCAACACGTTTTTGATTGACTTGGTTGGTGCATTCTCAGTTTTTTATCGACTGATCGAACATAGATAGTCTTACACGTCTTCGAATTATGTTTACAGTAATGGCTTCTTCATCCAAGAACATTGTTGCTGAACTCAACAAGGGAGACAAGTTGAACGAGGACAACTATGATATCTGGCATCGTAAGATCCGATATATTCTGAAAGAGCAAAAGGCTCTTAAAACGCTGACCAACACCATGATCGAACCAGCACTTAGCACGAGTGCTCAAGCTAAGCGAGACATGGAGGCTTACTTGGCTTGGAAGCAGAAGAACAGTATAGCGAGGATCACTATTCTATCATATGAGGATTTTGACACGGCATAGGACATGTGGGTTGCTTTGAAAGACAAATTTGGTGGAACTTCCACCACCAAGCTTCGGCGACTGACTATCAAGTTTGACACTTACCGGAAGCGCAATGATCACTTTATGCGCCAGCATCTCAGGGAGATGGCAAACATGATCCGGGAGTTGAAGTCGGGCAATGTCCTCTCAGATGAACAACAAATGCAAGCGGTAATAATGTCTCTTCCTAACAGTTGGGAAAATATGAAGATTAACATGACTCATAATGACAACATCAAGACTTTTGATGACATCTCTCGTCATGTTGAACTAGAGGACGAGCGCCTAGAGGCGGCCAAATCCTCGGGTCATCTTTATATAGCTGAATCCAGCATGCGCAAAGGCACGGGTGCTAAGCGCAATAGGGGAACAAGGGGCGGAAAAAATGGGAAGGGTGAGAAGAACCCTAACCCTAACAAGCCCAAGACTAATAACCAAAAGAAGAAAGCTAGGCGAGGCAAAGGTCAGCAGAGAGACATAAACAAGGTCAAGTGTTACAACTGTGACAAGATGGGTCACTTTGCTCGTGAATGCACTGAGCCTAAGAATGAGGTAACCATTTATGATTCTGTCTTAATTAATGTGTATGTTTCTAGCTCTGTTTTGCTTGCCGAGGCTCACCCTATAGGATTGTAGACTTCAGCGCCACGGACCACGTAGCTAGACATAGAGGAGTGTTTGTCGAGTATCGTCGGATCCCACGAGGTACTCCATGGATATATGTGGGCAACAACTCATGCGTAGAGATTAAAGGCATTGGCACTTGCAAACTCAGAATGCATAGTGGCCACATATTGCTCCTACATGATGTCTTGTTCGCTCCAGAAATTAGGCGATCTTGTCTCTGTTCCTGTTTTATTGTCTTATGATTATAAGTTAGTATTTTGTGCTGCTAGTCTACAAATATTTTATAATTCTGTCTGTATTGGATTAGGACAACTAGTTGATGGATTTTCGGAACTTAATATTGAATGTTATGAAAACCCTTCTTTATTTTCCTATGATAGTTTTTTGTTGATTACCTCTTCTGATACAAGTATTTCGACTTGGCATGCTAGACTTGGTCATATATGATAAGATAAGATGAACAGGTTGGCAAAAGAGGAGATTTTAGGTTCCTATGATAAGATAGAGTTATCGACCTGTAATCATTGTCTAGCAGCCAAAGCCACTGGAAAACCTTTTGGAAAGGCTACTAGGGCTAATTCTTCGTTAGAATTAATTCATTCTGATATATGTGGACCCATGAGTGTTAAAGCTAGAAGTGGGGCGTCATATTTCATTTCCTTTATAGATGATTTCACTCGTTTTGGTCAAGTCTATCTTATCTCCCATAAGTCTAAAGCTTTTAGACTGTTTTGAACGGTTTTTGGCATTGGTGGAGAATCAATTGGATAGGACCGTCAGTGTTACGCACTGACCGAGGACGAGAATATCTATCTGACCAGTTTAATACACTCTCTCAAAAGAAAGGTATTGTAAGACAATTAACCATTCCAATGACTCCTCAATAGAACGGAGTCACAAAAAGAAGAAATAGAACTCTATTGGAGATGATTAGATCTATAATGACACAAGTCAATCTTCCAATTTCATATTAGGGAGATGCGCTTCTTACGGCTACTTATATATTGAATAGGGTTCCCACCAAATCCGTGACTACAACCCCATATGAATTATGGACAGGTAGAAAACCTAGTCTATCATACTTGTGGCCCTGGGGGTGCGCTTGTTACGTACATGATCTCAACAGCCCATTTGGAAAATTGGGTGCTAGGGGAAAGAAATGTATTTTCATTCGTTACCCTGAGCAATCAAAAGGATATGTACTGATAGGGGAAAACTCATATGGGACTATATCTGAGATTGAATCACGAGATGTTGTGTTCTTGAAAAATGAATTTCCGCGGAGAGGTGAAGTAGAGAGAGTCTAATTTATTTGAGCAAAATGAATAAGAGGACTTAAACTCCATGCATAGGGATGTTGTTCCCAGTGGGAGTGAACAAGTGCCTGCGAACCAACTCCACAGCTCAATCGCAGTGGGAGTGATGTTGTTCCTGATACTTCAATTCCAGAAACGTCAACTCGAAAGGGTAGAAGAATTCGAATTCTCCGGCGACACTTTGAGATTGAAGGAGAAGCATTCATGTTGGCTTCCCATGACGGTGTTGAGCCAAAGAATGTAAAAGAAGCTCTCCATTCACTACAAAAAATTTATGGATAAAAGCATGGAAAGGGAAATGGAATAGATGAAAAGTAATAAGGTTTGGGATTTAGTTGATTTACCGCCAGGTAGAAAAGCCATCGGAAATAAGTGGGTCATTCATGTTAAACGGAAGGCAGATGGTTCGATTGAGAGATATAAGGCAAGGTTGGTGGCGAAAAGTTATACTCAACAAGAGGGTATAGACTATGAGGAAACATTCTCCCCTGTGGTGAGATTCGCTTCAATACGCCTCATGTTAGCCTTGGTCGCACATATGGACTTGGAATTACATCAAATGGATGTTAAGACCGTTTCCTCAATGGAGGACTGGAGGAAGAGATTTATATGGAACAACCTAAAAGTTTTATAACCAAAGGCAAAGAGAGAAAAGTTTGTAAACTCCTGAGGTCCATTTATGGACTCAAACAATCCTCCAGACAATGGTATCTACGATTTCATGAATCGATTATGTCATATGGATTTCAAATAACAGAAGAGGACCATTGTGTTTATTTGAAAAAGTCCAGTGAGGGTTTCATTTTATTATCCCTATATGTTGACGACATATTTCTGGCATGTAATAACAAAACCCTTCTTCTTGTCGTGAATGACTGGTTATCAACGACTTTTGAAATGAAAGATATGGGTGAGGCTGCCTATATTTTAGGAGTCAAAATATCAAGGGATCGAAATCAAAGACTTTTGGCCTTGTCACAAGAGTCATACATTCATAAGATCCTTGAGAGGCTCCATATGGCAGATTGCAAGCTAATGGACACACCTATCGCAAAAGGTCAGACCTTGAGTCTAGAAATGTGCCCGAAAACTCCACAAGAGCGTGAGAAAATGCGAAGAGTACCATATGCAAATGCCATTAAAAGCTTGATGTATGTAATGATGTGTACAAGACCAGATATTTGTTATGCAGTTGGACTGGTAAACAGATATCAGTCAAATCCAGGATAGAACATTGAATGGCAGTGAAAATAATCCTAGCTTATCTAAAAGGTACCACTGATTATGCTATGTGTTATCAAGGAAGTAATTTATGCCTGGTTGGATACACAGATGCAGATTGGGGTGGTGATTTGGATGAAAGAAAGTCTACTTCTAAATATGCTTTTATTTTGAGTCAATGAGCGATTTCCTGGAGTAGCAAAAAGCAAACTTGTATAGCCATGTCCACCATGGAAGCAGAATTTGTTGCCTACTCGGTGGCTGTGCAAAAAGCTGTTTGGCTAAAGAGGTTTTTAGAATATTTGAACTTAGATGAGAGTGAGCCTAAGCCTATTACTGTGTACTGTGATAGTCAGGCAACAATTGCCTACACCCGAGATGCTAAGTATCACAGTAAGTCTAAATATATAGAGACTAAGTATCACTTTGTCAGGGACATAATGGCTAAGAAGAATGTAATTATTAGATACATATCAACACATGATATGATAGTATACCCTCTTACTAAAGCTGTAACTAGAGACGTGTTTGCAAAGCACACCATGTTGTTGGGTCTACGTAGGTTGTGAACCTTATATATTTGTTTATTTATCTATGTTCGAGTGTGATTCATATTTTCAGTACTGTTTTTTATTGTAGCATATATATACGATATGTTTCTTATCATCCGAAAGTATGTCATCAGGTGTTGAAGGCTGGTGGACTTGCACTCACAGCCACCTCGGTTATCTAAGGATAATGCGGGATGATACTTGTACCTTTTGTTTTATGAATTAGATATTCCAGAACTCATGAAAGTGTACAGTATATCGCTTTGACATGTTGTCAAAATGAGATTCTTCTAAAAACGTATTTAAGGATCGCTTATGAGATTCCAATTTTATAAGACCTGACAAGCTGGGCTAAACTTTCGAGTCGCTCAACTTAGTCAGTGGGAGAGATCAAGTTCATGAGATGGTATGGTGCCATAGTTCGTACAATGAACATAAACTATATATTGACATACACGCCGTTTTAAATGGCAAGGTTCATTGTCGCGCATGTTTTATACCGTGCGTGCTTTTAAATTGACCTGATGGAAGATAAGTATTAAGTATGCCCCAACTCCTTATCGTGCAAGTACCATCCCATATTGATCCTTAGTACGATCACTCTTATGTCTAGAGTGTTGGGGTAATGACTCTATCATTAGCATGTCTTTCTATGATCATGATAATTCGGTCTATGTGGCATGTCTGTGATGTCGGTTACTTTTATCGACTTTTGGACTTAGAGTAGATTGAAAGACGCTAACTGTATTCACAATTATCACACGCTAGTAAGAAAGCTATGGATCCTAGGGACACAATAGTGATTGAGGAGTACTCCTGAGATCAGAACATTGGTTCGATGGGACCGAACGTGTCTGATGTCTATAGTCTAGGATTGGAAAATGATTTATGTCATGTTTTGACTTCCAGGAAACTGATTTCATTTCTTTTTGGTCACACTGACTAGTTGCAATTATAAAACCAGTATGTTACTTCTTTGTGTGAGTGGGAGAATATTGGAAATGTAGGTGTGTTACACCCAAAGAATAACACGTGTTTTGACACGTGTAAAATGCAATTACCCAAGATATCTTGGGTAACTGCCATCAGATAAAAACACACAGTAACGTGTTTACGTGGGTGTATGAAAAGATACGTGAGAAACGAACACACTCAAAGAGAAAAGACTGAGAAAGTGAATCTCTTGATTTGTGGGAAATTAGAAATAACGAAAAGGAACTTTGTTGGCTGCAACATAGTCTGTGATTAGTGGAGATCGTTCAAACAATATGCGACTTTTTTTCGACCAACCAAAAGTTGAACAATAAACTGTTTTTTCTTCCTTCTATCTTCTTGTCATATTATACGTAGATGTTACAGGTTGAAATATTACTTGTTTGTATATATAGTAATTATCACGTATGATTGATGTGTTTAAGTGTTCATAGTTGGCTACATATCATATATATATATATATATATATGGAATAACATTTTAAATTTGGCAACATGTATATTGTTTATTTTGGATATTATTTTTCTTAAAAAATAACATAAATTGGATGGAAAAAAAAAAGGTCGTAGGAGTGTCTAAAGATATATTTTTTAAATGCAATTTGAAAATTATTTATAATTACTTTAATTTTTTAAGTTCTAATTAATGAGATAAAGAATAAAAAGAATTTAATCTACTAAAGCAAGTTGTAGTGACATGACAACCACTAAAGTGTATAGCTAGGGAAGATTTTGTGAATTATAATATTAAGCCAACAAAACGTTATATTAAATATTTATTAAAATAAATTATTATTAAAATTAGCATTATATATTCATATAACAAAATAAAACTTTATAATTAAATTGAATTTATAAATAGATATAATTAAACACTAATAAAAACTAATAATAATATAAAGTGCATCATCTTAAGTATAATAGTTAATTTATTTTATATAAAAAAAATTCAAATTTTAATTTTTTTAAGTATTAAATAAAAACAATCTTTTAAAAATAAGTGAAAAAACAATGTGTTATCTCAATATACAAAATTATGTAAATATTTTTAAAAATTAACAAAAAGAAAAAATCTTATCTAACCCTACAGATAGTGCAAAATAAATAATTACCTTATAAAATATTTTCACATCTTATAAAACTTGGTAATCCTACCATCTTTTCCAAATTATCAAATAATTACTACATATTTCATGCAATCTAACCACTAAAATTATGAAAAACCATCATGACTTTCTAATTTCAACTAATTATAGGAGTCAATTACAATTAGCTAATGATCAAATACTTTACACCCACATGTAATTTTTTTAATAATCAAAATTCCAATCATTATCACTTTCTCTAGAAAAATTAATTGAACACTAGTGACCCAATATCTATCCATCACTTTTTAAAATACCATATGTGTCCTACTAGTCTCTTTCAATTGATAAAGAATCTCCACCATTTTGTATTTACAACCCATTAAAATATTCAACATTTTTCAACCACAACATGCTCATCAATAATAGAATTAATTATTTTCAACTACTAAATTAATTTTTTATTCAACCCATTATTCATCAACCAAAACTTATAAATATATACTAAATTTATAATAATAATGAATTAACACATTTTTGTACTTTTGTATCAATTAGTTTCCAATGAAAAGGAAATATAATGAGTACTAAATAGAATAAATTTAATTTTTCTTTTCACTTCACTTAAAATTTTTAATTTTATTGAAAATAACAATGATTATATTTTTAATTATTTTTAAAATATTCAAAAACCATCAATTTTCATCCAATACAATAATATTTCTTTTTTTAAAAAATACATAATTTATGATACTATGTTAATTAAATTAAATCACAAAAATAAATTTTAAAATTAAATAAAATAAACAATATTTAAGACACCATTTCTTTACCAACTGGCAACTACTACTAATTTAAAATAACTAAAGAAATATATTAATACATGAAATATAATATTGTAAAAGAATTAATTCAATTTCCCTCTCTATTTCACTTTGAAAAAAAAATAATAAGCAACATTTTCCATTTACAACAATAATAAACAAAAAACGAAAAAAATTAAAATCAATACATAAAAAACAAAAAAATACAAAAATATGTTTAAAAAAAACACACAATTATTAAGTGTCCAATATTTTATTCTAAAAGGTCCATTTCCAGATCTTGACTCTCCAGTCAACCTTACAGTTCGCATTGGCCGTCGACGCCGTAGACGGCGACTTCCCCGAAGGCGGTGTAACCCTAATTCCGTCACACGTAACTCTGATCCGTATCTTCGGCGTCTTCAAAGCTCCCATCTTCGCTTTCACTTTCGTCTCCAAATCAATCTTCAACGGCACACCACTCTTACTCTTCATTTCATTTCTCAGCTTGCTCACGGCGGCGTCATCGAGTCCGCCGCCGGAGCCGCCGCTGGAACTCTTAATACCCACTTTCAAAAGAGTAGTATTCCTCGTACGGTGAGTAAACGCCGGAACTCCGCCGTCACCGACGGTGACGGCTCCGTCGGTGACGACGGAGACGGTGACATCGTCATAGTAGAAAACAACATTCTTGTTCGGATTCTTCGCCGTGACGTTGAGATTGATAACGGAGGCGATAGTATTCGACGAAGTCAAATTAAAGGTCGAAACTTTGAGAGACGAGACGGTGAAATCAGGTCGCTGAGGACGGTAGAGGAAGTAAACGATGATTCCAGCGACGACGATGAGGACAATAAGGACGAGAATCGTCACCGTCGTCCATATACAACACGAGCAACAGCAGGATCTCCGGTAACGGTGGCGACGCGGCGTCGGGCGGTAAGCCGGGCGAGTGGCGCCGTATACCTGCGCTTTTGTAGCGGGGAAAGTGGGATTTGCGCCGCCGTTAACTCCGCCGTGTACGGCGGGGGGTTTGGCGGAGGGGTGGATTCGATCCGTCATGGAGAGAGGTGAAATGGGTAGTTGATGGAATTTGTGGTGAGAGACGTTGGTGGTGGTGAATTCGAGAAATGTTTGGAGGAGTTGATTGAGAGAGTGTGTGTGTGATGGTGGTGGTGGAGAGGTTTGGTTTGGTTTGGGTTATTAAGGTGTGTTAATGGGGATGATTAGGTGTTAGTGTGAATTGGGAAAGGTGAGATTGAGAGATTGGGACATTACAACTTCATTTGTTTAGTTTTTTGAGTTTTGTGTGGTGTTTGTTCTATACGCGGTTATTTAGCTGTGTCGGACATCAGCAATTTAGTAATGTTTCGCGGATTGACTAGTGGTTTACGTACACTTTTGGAAAATAATTATTGATATTTATATTTTTACTTTCTATTTTAAATTTTTTGTATTTAATATTAATTAAATAATTATTATATATATATATATTATTTTATATAATTATTATTTGAAGTTATCGTAATTATTATAACAAAT
This sequence comes from Cardiospermum halicacabum, assembly GCA_031304145.1. NCBI lineage: Eukaryota > Viridiplantae > Streptophyta > Magnoliopsida > Sapindales > Sapindaceae > Cardiospermum > Cardiospermum halicacabum. Next base: position 3,326,509 of record CM062391.1, on the reverse strand, counting down.
TTTAAAAAATACATAAATTTTTAAAATTTAATTATTGTGTGGTGGTAGAGAGGTCTCGTTTGGATTTTTTAAAATGTAATATTTGATTAAATAAATATATTTTTTATTAAAAAGATTAAATATAAAAAAATTAAAATAATTAAATATTACTATAATTTTAAAAAATAATAATAAAATAAACTTATAATTGTATATGGTCGTTATGCTTAACTATCAGGTCAGAGGAGCAAAATTTAAATTCACTATCAAAATTTAAAAACTAATATAACTTCATTTTAATTTACCATAATTATTATTTTAAATCACTAATTATTATTTTAATTATATGAGAGTAATTTTAATTGTTAATGTTAATTTTAATCTCAATTTTATTTTGATTACAATTATAATAATTTTAATTAAATTATTCATTTTCGGGTTAGTAGTAAAATTTCAATTTTGACTAAACTAGAAGTAAATGTTATGTCAAAATAAAATTTAGTGATTTTTAAAATAAAAAATATATATATAAAACACAACCCACACGCGCCGGAAAGAGAGTGGGCGAAGGACCCCGCAACCAAAAACACCGACGTGTCGATACCACCTACTGGTGGTGGTGGACTCATCCATTTCGACGCGTGGTGAAAATGGAAGTAGGGGCCCACACTGCCGAAATTGCATCACCGCGTTGATATTTTTGTTTCTCATGTTGTGAGATTAATCGAACGGTGTAGATTTGTTGATTACGATAAGACGCGAAACATGATAGTAGCGCCTACGTAGAGTAAACATGGAGCATAACATAATTGGCATTTTAGTCAATCATTGACAGCTGGAAAATTGAGAAAACAGCACATATTGATATTTGATCCTTCAACTAATTAATTAATAATTATGGTAATTAAATTTAAAACTAGTTTAAGAAATTTTTAATTATTATTTGGGATTTGACATTAATCATGATGTTAATGACTTTGTGTAACGTTGATTGAGATTTCTATACCAAACTTGGGTTTGTTGTTGCTCATGGTATGATATTAGATCATTGGAATTATTATTATTATTTTATTTGACTTCTAATTCTTTTAATTAAAATTTAAATTAAGAATTTAATCTAAATTTTCTTTTTAAAAAACTAAAAATCACTTGCGGCTCTAAATACTATGTTGAGGAAAATTGATAAAAATTTATTTGGTAAGGAGTTTTTAAATTAATTATTATTTATATATGACTATTTAAATAGTTAATTTTAAAAGTATTTATGTAGTGTGAAAGATTTTCGTGTGGTTGAACTTAGTTGACTTACAATAATAAGGTGTTGGGTTTTGAACAAATTCTCAAACCATGAGTTATTAGTTCATCGAATATAGAATTTGCTAAATTGGTTATTATTATTATTATTATTATTATTATTATTATTATTATTATTATTATTATTATTATTTCTAATTTGATTCGAACATGCCAACTTCCCATGTAGATTGTATATCTTGAGCTAACTTATAAATTAATCAAAATTCACTCTTAAATATCTTATGATGATACAATAAAGCAAGTTGATGATGTGTATTACGCTCCTGTTTGGTACGGCTTTTTAACTAGATATTTTAGTAGTAGATTTTTTAATATTAGATTTTTTTAGAAGTAGAGGTTTGAAAAATAAAAGTTTAGGTGTTTGGTTATCAATTAAAAAAGTATTTATAAATTTTAATAAAATATCACTTTCAAAAGTATTTTAAGACGTTATAACTATTTAAAGGGTATTATATATAAATATTCACTTATTTGTTAATATTAAAATATATTTATTCATTAATTGTTATCATGTAGTAATTCACAAAATTTGGTTTAAATTTAAAAATTTGGTTTAAATTTAAAATGCAAATTGAGAGTTGTATTGAAATATGAAATAATATTTACATGTAAAAAAACCATGTAGTTACTATATATTTTTTTGTTCGATTTTTTTTTTTTTTACATGAAACCAATTCAAATGGGAATATTATATATATATATATATATTTAAACTCAATTGAAAAGAAAAAAATTCAAGTTACAAATATAATAATAATAGAAGATAAAGTTTTATAAAATCTTACAAATTTATTTTATATAAAAATTTCACACACTTAAATAAAAATTTTGATTTTCAATTTAAAATTTTAAATTATCGTAATTTTATATATCTCAAAATAATAGTATTTACAGTAAAGTAAGTAAAATAAAATATGAAATCATGAGTTATATATCATATATTATAAGGGTATAAAAGATCTTTTTAAAAAAGCTCAAAAGGATCAAGCATCAAATTTGTGCTTCTCTCAGTAGATTTTTCAGTTTTTTTAAATCCTCAAAAAGAGATTTTTCAGTTTTTTTAAATCCTCAAAAGATCTACTCTAATTTCTGAAAAAAAAAAAAAAGTGTTTTTACATTTAAAAAAACACTTTCAGTCAATAGGCAAACCCAACCAAACAGACACTACATACTATATACAATTGATTAATGATGTATTAGCATAAAAAATAATTTATATTTTACTCTTAACAAATAAATTATTTATAAGCGTGGAAACCTAATTTAAATTTCCGAAATATAAACATAATGTCGTTAAATGTTCATATTCTAAATTATTATTTATTCTTATTTTAGAGTTTGCTTAGTATCTATATTTATTATTAAATAGAAAAATAATTTATAAATTAAAAAAAAATTAGGATGTTCACGTTGTAATTTGTATATATTTTTATTCAAAAAGAAATTTATTTTAAAATTTAAAGCTCAAATACTACATTATTGACTTTATAAAATATTATTTATATTCACTCTCTAATTATTTGGGTGGTGTTTAAAAATAAATTGAGTAAAGTGATTCTAAAACATAAAGACTAATTTTAAATATTTAATAAAATTAAATAGCAATAAATAAATTATATCACACTATTGAATTTAATATATATATATATTCATAAGATATTAAAACGGTTGGCTTGAAAAACAAATATTTATACCGTAAGAGTGATATAAAATTATTCATATATTCAAAAAGTTATAAAAATATATTTTAAAAAGTTATATTTTATTTTGTTATTCAAAATTCCATATATATATATATATATATATAAAATTAAGAAATATATGAAAATAGTTTACCGAATAAAACTATTGTTTACCCTATAAAAAAATTTAAAAATTTAGAACTTATTTTGTGATTTGTTTTTCAGAATAAAACATAATTTAAATTTATTTTTTAGAAAGATAATAATATAAATAATATTACTGACAAGAAATGGGCCGAGCATTTGTGCCCATTCGTCATGGTAGGCTATAGGCCCAACATAACGCTCCATACTGAGCGATTTTCTCAATCAATAACAATAATTTGTACGGTTCTCACCCACAAAAGAGAAGTCTGCTTTTTCCAAAATTTCCAATTATATATACATTTACGAATACAAAATTCAAAATTTTAAAATTATTGTATATACTACAAAATAATATAAAATAATAAAATATATATTATATATATGTAATTTTTAAATATTGTGATGTTTAAAATTACTATTATGATTCGAATCAAGTGAACAAACTGTTATTAAATGAAGTCGAGCTGATGATTAATCTTGCCGAAATCATCAAAGGATGTCATTAGACTCTTTAAGTCCATTAGGTTGTTCGTCCATTGAACTCTCCATGCAACCTATATGACTTTTTAGCCCCAAAAACTTTTTGATCTCACTCATCCATGTTGTCTAATCAACCCAATAGAATTTTTTTAATTCGATCCCTACTTAACAACTTAATAAGGATCATGTCGTGAGGATCGTGGGGTTATTCTCACCACTTAGAAGTGCAATAACAATGTTACTTACAAATATCAAACTCAAATCATTTAAAATGGATTTCTAAGAGCATATCCCATGCTTTTGTCTATTTATGTTGATGTGACAGAAGAAATAGAAGATATGAACAATGAAAAATCATGATTGAAATATCCCAACAATTATATTTTTAAATTTTTCTATAATGTTGTCTGATAAATAATTATTTATTAATAAATAAAGAATAAAAGTCACCCACCAATAACTTTCATGTGATAGACACTGTCTATTGAAACCTCTAGATATAGAAGTTTGGGTAAACACCGTTTACTTTAATCGTTAACACATCAACTGAGTAAATATATTAAACTACTGTAGTGTTAAGTTTGAATAAACCTATGTGAATAACTCTTATTTGGAGGCACAATTTATTAAATTAACGGAAACATTGAATATGCTCTAACTAAGAAATCTCTCTATTGTTATTTAGTAATCTTTGTGTCATCGTCACTCCGATTCCGACTGGTTATTCATCTGCACGGACAAATAGATAAGCATTCTTACATGCTTTACTTTTCCACTTAACCTTAAAGATCTTTATTGACTTGAGCATCAGAATGCCTCTGATGTCTTCGAGAGTCGTGCATCCTCTGTTCGTCTGCTTGACCTCATCTAATTCTTAAGCAGTTAATTCCCTTAGTCCTAACTATAGCTATAGTTTTCAACCGCTCCAATTATAAATTAATAAATTTGATTGTTTGACAACTATAATCATATATGTATATTTGGGACTGTTTACAATTGGTGAATAAATATTTGAGATAGTAAAAATATCAATTATATCTCCTTCAGCCTAAATTTACTTACACCTTTAAGTCATTTTTGTGATTTAGGATAGAAATGAGATTGTGATGCACGTTTATCCTTCTAGAAATGATTAATTTTTGTTTTTTTTAATTAAAAGTAGCTCAAAAACATATTCTATAAATTGCTTAGCTAACGGCAATTATAACTAGGGTCATAGTTATCAATTATATGTACAATTTTTTAGAATAAAAAAATTGTGAAAAAAAAGAAGAAAATCAAATAAAATTATAATAAAATTTAAAAATAAAATGTGCTAATTTTTCCTCATCTTAGAAGCCAATATATGCCACTGAAGACATTAATATTTTCCTAAAAATCAAAACTATAAATTTAGAATTCAAATTACAAAATAATACATTGTTCAATACAGTAAACTTTTTTTCCACTTTCCATCTTTCCAGTTTGAGTTAACGCACCTAATAATTTAAATATGCAGTTCAAAAGTTATTAAAATTACAAATTTAAAAACTATACAAAATAACCAAACAAATCAAGTTAATAATATTTTTCAAATAATTGTAAAGGTAGAATGAAAACTAATATTAAAAAAAAAAGAAAAAGAAAAAAGAGAGGCATATATTATATGCTCAATCAAATAGTATTTTGTGTAATAGAATATTTTCAATTACAAGAGGTTGAAAAATGAGACAAATAAATTAGTGGGGATAGTTTGATTTTTAAGAGTGGAAAATTAACTAGTCATACCTATACAAAGTTGACAAAATATATATTGATTAGGTTTTGTATTTAATTTGTTATTAAAAGTGTTAGGTCTTGAATTAAACACACTTTTAGGTTTTATTACACTATATTATAATATGGTGCCTAGACCTCAACAACAACTTCCTTTATATTTATTTATTTATATTATATTTTTTCATTATTTTGTTTCTTCTCTCTAGTCCATACTGCCCTAAATATTTAAATTTCTTCTAATCTCAATGAAAAGTTAATCTTGTGATAAAAATTTTCATATAAAGTTGATATTATTTAATAAATTTTAATAAACAATATACATAAGATCCAACATTTTCCAACAAAATATCAAAGTTTCAAAAATCAAATCCCAATTAGGTCAAATATACCCATAATGCGAACTCTCACTTTCAAATAAATATCCAAATCCAATTATAATAATTGCATGACCTAATGTCCCTCCTTTTCCATACATGAATATTTTCATGTAAAAATATCAACAAAAAGACAATTTCAATAACATTATATTTTGGTCTAGTACAACAAATGCTAACCAATTTCACCGACACTTTTAATCCACAATTTGCATGAAATTAAAAATAAATTCATGATTGAAATTTTCTATTGCAAAATAAAAATCAACCACCAAACAACATTGAAATGTCCTCTAGTGGGGACAATTATGTCTATTTTATTGGATTTAAATTGTGAAAAAAATGTAATAGAGAGATAAATTGTTTGATATTATTTCACCTAATTTTGAGTTCTCAATCTAGATAGTTGATTATTAATAAAAATGTATTTTTTTTTTCATCACTTCATTTTAACTATTGGCGAGTTTTTGCAAAATGTATCAAAATTGTGTTTGAGGAGTATATTAATTTATTTTAAGATATATTCTAAAATATTTTAAGTATATTTTAAAATTATTTTTAAATTGGTAAATTGATCATATTTATTTGAATTTAGTTTGAAATTATTAAAATATAAAATAAATAAATAAATTTATAATAAAAATTTTTCTAATTAATTATTGTGTAGATGAATAAATAATAAATACAATTTAAAGATGAAAGAAAATATCATATAATATAATATTACAATGTTATATTTGTTTTTTTTGAAATAAAATATATTTTTTAATAAAAATAGTATGTATATTATTAATTAATTAATTTTATATGTATTTTTTATTTATAAACATTTTATTTTTAAAATAAATGTTTTTATTCAATGAAAAAATAAAATTTTTATATATTTTCAAAAATAGTTATTAATTTTCTTAAAAACAAATTATATACTCTATTTCATTTGAATTCGATAAAATATTTAAAAGTTAAAAATATTTCAATTATAAATTTTCATTATTACTAATTTTTAATTACAACGTTTTTATTTAAAAAAATATATAAAATAATAATATTGATAAAAAAAAAATGGAGTAGATCACTGAATGAAACTATAAACAATGCTATCAAATAAGGTTAGATATATATAACTACAAGCAAGTGACCATTAGATAAACACTAAAAAAATGTTAAAGAAAAAGGGTATATGAATCACATTTTCAACCAATAACTAACCATATATATGTCCAAGCTTACACAAGTTTGAAGATAAAGCCAAATGGATTATGAGTGGGACCAACACTTGTTCTCTAAGTCATAATGGAAAGTGGTCAAGTAAACAATTATATTCACACAAAATAAAATATCTTTTTCAATTCATTGTTACTTTTTAAAATCCATTTAATGGTGTGAAATCACCACCACTATTATGGAAGAAGAGTGAGGGGGTCATTGATTCTATAATTATATGCTGACTAGAATGTCATTATGGCTTATTTCAAAATTGTAATTAGTTTAGTCTATTGGTTTATTTGAGAGTTCTTTGGAATTTAGGGTACACTTGGTGATCTATTCAAAGTATAATACAAAACTAAATGATTCATTAAGGATGGATTCAGCGATAGCGATAGCGATTGGGATTACGGTAACGGTTGCGGTAATAATTTGGATAGTATTCCGTATAAATAGTTATTTGACAGTAACCGTGTAAAGTAGTATTTAACGATTTAAGCAGCAGTTTGGTGAATGTTATTCAAAAGTATATTTCTCCGAATTGCTATTCAAACGGTGTGATACTGGAGAAATGATTACATGTCATCAATTTGTATATAGTTTTCTGGGATTTCAAAGCTTAAAAACTCAAAAATTAGGGATGTTTATACGAGCGTTTACAAAATATGCTGAAAAATATCATGGTGATTTGTGGGGTTAATGGTAAGCTTTGAGACAGGTCAAGTGACAATGTGGTGTCAGAATACTTCGTTTTGCATTCTCTAGGAACCAGATCCAACGTTATAACTATTACTCTAAAATTATCTAAATATTCTTATATTTAATATTAGTAAACCCAACCCAAATAATTACACCAATTTGTTTCCTAAATTTTATAGCGCTTTTTTTATTTTTAAAATAGACTTTTTAAAGTTCAAAATATAATTATAAGTCTTTTTTAAAAAACATAAAAAAATAAACCTTTAAAAGTTTGGTTTTTATTTATAAGCCGAGTTTTCTAAAATATTATTAAATTTTTACAAAATATTATTAAATTTTTACATTTCACAAATTTTGTTAACTACGTGCTGTTTATGAATGAAGTATATTAAAAAAATTTAGTTATGCGAAATTTTCAAAACAGATTGTACACTAAACTTTTTATAGTAAAAAAAAAAAATTTCAATTTTATGTTAATTACTATTTCAACTGTTACTGCTATCACTGATACAATTATTATCATCACTCCTTTTGATAGTTATTTTAACCCGTATTTTTTCATTCATCTCGAAACTTTCATGATCCCTTCCCGAACCGAACATGAATTTTTCGATTGAAACTTCCATGATCCTTTCCCGAACCGAACATGAATTTTTTATTGATCGTTACAGTTATCCAAACCGCTAGTTTTAACCGCTAATATAAAAAGAAATGTAGGGGTAACCAAGTAATTAAGCAAGTTCATGAGAAAAAAAATGTTTAGATTTTTTAACTATAAAAACTAACCATATTGATTACACACTACTATAATGATATCATTGAATTCAACACAAGAAAACACTAACACAACAAACAACAAATCTATCACTCTCTTGCTTTCTCACTCACAAGTTTACAAACCCCACCAAACCATCTTCCTTAAAAGTGTCCATTGTCTCTCCTCCCTTCTCTCTCTATCTCTTCTTTTTCAAAGCATACTGTTTTGCTTTTTCTTCTCTCTTTGATCATTTCTTCTCTCTTTGATCATTCTCCAGCTTCTTTACTGATCACCAATGACACCACCAAAAGAAACCAATTTGTTTAATAAAACCCAATTTCTTCCAAAGCTTGAAGCTTTAACCTCTTGATCACTTGTGTAGTCAAATGAGTGTGTATGTATTTACATAAAGATGGTCACTTTGATGTTTAATCACTCAATTCTTCATTACCCTTTTTATTACTTTGTAATTACTATTTGTGGGTCTGATTCTTTTTTTTTTTTTTGCTTTTTTGGGTCTAAAGAGGACTGTCAAGTTTGTTCCTTTAAGTTATGCTCATGTGTTTTTTTTATTCTGTTTTGGTTTTTCACTTCAGGTGAGAAATGAGAGATCTTGAAGGTTGAATTTTGGTGTTTGTGAAATGGGGTTGCTGTGGAATGCTCTCTTGGTGATGGAAGTTTGTTTTTTTGCTTTCATTGCCTTGTTTGTTCATGGATCTTCAGGTAATGAAAAGATTGGAATTTTTATGGTGTTTGTTTGATTGGTTTTGTGTACTGAACTTTGCTTTTGGTTGAGTTGATTGCATTTTATGAGACTTTTGAGTTTTGATTGAATTTTGAAGATCTTGGATTTTGGGAAATTATTGTGTTCTGTGTTCAATGATTAGGATTGGGAGATATGATGGATTCAGTACATGATCTCTGGTTAATGTTCACTTTATGAATTTCAATCATTTCTCATCTATTGTGTATATTATAACTTTTTGTCAAATAATCTCAGTTCACTTATGGTTTGAGCTTTGATCTTTGTCTAGCAATTGCCAAATTGCATTTTAAAGCACAATGTGTTTGGCTATTGTCTTGATTTTGCTTCTGATAATGCTTTTACAGCTGCATTGGCTGGAATGAACCAACTGCAGAAACCACCAATAGCACGCCCTGTCTGGCTAGGCCAACCGCCTTTTACTTCACCAGGTGAAATTTTATCAACCTGTGCTCGAATGGTGTTATCAGTTGATGTCACTGAAGTTTTTGATGAACTATTGCTATATCTATTAAAATGAAACATGTTGTAGCCCCTTTAGTATGTAATCAATCATTGTAAGCTTTTTACAATAGTTTTGAACTGCAATTGGTGTGAACATCATTTGACTTCAATCCTTTTGCTATTATGTTTCGAATTGATTGTGGAATGGACTTGGTTTTACAATGATATAACAGAACATGCCTTCCCTCCAACACTAAGTTCTCCCCATTCTGCCAGGAAAATACACAAAAAGACACCATCTCCTCACAAAGCATTCCCCACATCGACCACCGACAATTCTCCTACTAGAGGTAAATAGAAGATTTTATGGATTTATATATGCAAAGAATGATGCAGCATTGATATATGAACATTGATGTTTACAATGTTGTAGTTACGTGGCCACATCATCCTATTAGGCCTTCAAATATAGCAGCAGCACCATCATCTTCTGTTCAAGATCATACAAGGAAATGGGTAAATGGTCCTTCATATGCACCCTCAGTCTCATTTCCTAAGCATCACCGTTCTAGAATGAACAAATTTAGTAAGCCTGCTCTTGGACCTTCACATGCAGCTGCTGCTCCTACTTACCAGCCCAAAGGTGTGTCCTAACTTTAAGAGATAAGACCATTGTATCATAATGTGACTCCTTTTGGAGACTGGTAATTGAAAATTTGTTTCATGACTTGAAATTGCAGCTCTCCCTCCATCATCAAGCTGGAGTTCAATTGTACCAGCACCATCGCCAAGAAGCTCATTAAACATCTACAATAGTATGAAAATGCTTACCTTTATATTGTTTCGTTCATTATGTCGCTTGTAATGCATTAGAGCATTGATGAAGTTGTGTTTATGTTTGTAGTACCCGCTCCTCAGCCATCAATTTCTCCAATGAGCTCTTCTTTCAGAACAAAGACCCCACCACCACCAACAATTATGGCACTACCACCTCCTCCACCCAATGAAGGTAGACAAAAACTCTGCTCAAGCTGCTGTAAATTCACTTTTATTCGGTGTATGAATCCTTGATTGTGTTTTTGTAGATTGTGGCTCATTGACATGCACTGAGCCACTTACATATACACCTCCTGGAGCACAATGCGGATGTGTGTGGCCAATTCAAGTCAAGCTCAGCCTTGGTGTGCCGATATACAACTTCTTCCCTCTTGTTACAGAGCTGGCCAAGGAAATTGGAGCAAGCATTAAGCTAAACAACAGCCAAGTTCGCATAATGGGGGCAAATGCAGCTACTCAGCAACTAGATGAAAGCACTGTCCTCATCAACCTAGTGCCACGAGGATTGAAATTTGATGATATTACAGCGTTTTATATCTATAAGAAATTTTGGCGTAGAGAAATTTCCATCAACACTTCTCTCTTTGGTGTCTATGAAGTATTATACGTTCGTTATCCAGGTAAAATTAGTCTCAAGACATAAAGATGCTTTATAGGTTGCTTGGATGAGGAAAATTTTCATATCACTGTACTCTATACCAAGTTCTGAAGTAACTATAATGCTGTCAGGTCTTCCTCCTTCTCCACCTTCGACAAATCCGACTATTACTACAGCAGATGACGGACCTTATGGTGGCCGTGACAACCATGGAGAAGCTGTAAAACCGCTAGGCGTAGATGTGCCAAGGAGGCAGAGAAGCAATAGGCTAAAAGGAACCACAGTTGCTGTCATTGCTCTATCATCTTTCACAGCTTTTGTTGTATTCTTCGGATTAGTTTGGCTTATAATATCAAAACGTGGAGCTTGTATTAATCAATCTACTAGACAAGTTCCTGATGAATCATTGTCCCCTTCTGCTAAACAATCAGGTTTTGCATTTACTTCACATGAAACAATCATTAGTATTCATCATTCGACCTGCCTTCTCACATTTTTTCTTATTTTATTTATTCAGCTGGAGCTCCCAGGTTTACAAGATTTGGAAATGTTCCCAGTTCGACGTCAATGTCTTTTGATTCAAACGCAATGACATACACAGGTTCCGCCAAAACTTTCACTTTGAATGACATTGAGAGAGCAACCAAGAGCTTTGATCCTTCAAGAATAATTGGTGAAGGCGGTTTTGGAGTTGTGTATAGGGGAACATTGGATGATGGAAGAGAGGTGGCAGTAAAGGTCCTTAAAAGAGATGATCAACATGGAGGCAGAGAGTTCTTGGCAGAAGTCGAGATGCTTAGCCGTCTTCACCACAGAAATTTAGTCAAACTTATTGGTATATGTATAGAAGGCAATAACCGTTGTTTAGTCTATGAACTTATTCCTAATGGAAGCGTCGAATCCCATTTACATGGTATGTACAAGTTCAATAATGTTGTTCCTTTGTGTTTTAGTCCTATATTTTTGAGTTGTCAGATCTGTAGATGTGCTTATGTATGTTCTCAGGTGTCGACAAGCTAAATAGCCCGCTTGATTGGGATGCTCGAATGAAGATTGCCCTTGGCGCAGCTCGAGGACTAGCCTATTTGCACGAGGACTCAAACCCTCGTGTAATACATAGAGATTTCAAGTCCAGCAACATCTTGTTGGAACATGATTTTACTCCAAAAGTTTCAGATTTCGGATTGGCTAGGACAGCAATGGATGAGGAACACAAGCACATATCAACACATGTTATGGGAACTTTCGGGTATGATTTTCTTCACCAGCTGCTACATGCCTTAATCAGTATATACCAGTGAATGTTGATCGAAAGCTCACTAAATCTGATTGAAATTTTGTAATCTTCAGCTATCTAGCTCCAGAATACGCAATGACAGGACACCTTCTAGTAAAAAGTGATGTATACAGCTACGGTGTAGTCCTACTCGAACTTCTAACAGGAAGGAAGCCAGTGGACCTATCACAGCCACCAGGACAAGAAAATCTTGTAGCATGGGCACGTCCACTCCTCACAAGCAAAGAAGCTCTCGAAACAATCATGGATCCAGTCATAAAACCAAACATCTCTTCAGACACTGTTGTCAAAGTTGCAGCCATTGCATCAATGTGTGTGCAACCTGAAGTATCTCATCGACCCTTCATGGGTGAAGTTGTGCAGGCGTTAAAGCTAGTATGCAATGAGTTTGACGAAACAACAAAAGAGGTAGCATCACTAGGCCTTAGTGAGGACGACTCCTATAACATTAAAGACAGCAAGAGCAAACAAGTCTCAGGCGATCTCATTGGAGTTTCTGAAGTCTATCCTGCTGGCTACAGGTTCAGTCATGACAATGACGTAAGGATATCAGCATCAGAGTTGCTAAATACACCATTAGGACTAGATAGGCAAGAATCTGGGTCGTTCAGGCGGCATTCTACTTCCGGGCCTATTAGTACAGGAAGGAGAAAACAATTCTGGCAGAGGTTGAAAAGTCTATCTAGAGGAAGCATGAGCGAGCATGGTTTTTCGTTGAGGCTTTGGCAGGGACCTCATTGATTATATCCTCATAGAAAGTTGAATTTTCTTGTTGTAGACAAGGTTCAGAACATTGTAGAAAGTTTGATGTTAGAACCAGCAGATTCAAGTACTCAAAATGCTTTGTTGTAGTGTACATTGTGATCTATTTTTGAAAATGTTCAGGTTTTTTTCCGCAGATGTATATCATGTGAAGACTGTCTGCTGTGTCGCTATTTTATTATGTTAGGTATGTTTGTTATATCAACATTACCCGAAGCATCAAATACAATCTTATGAACTGTTACATGAAACTGTGGTACCACAAGACACACCAAACAATGTCCCCAAAACATTAGATTTGGCAGCTGAGCTTCTAAACTACTGTAATTTATTGGACTAAACTGATAAACAATGAGAAAAAACACACGCATTAATACATGGACCATGCGTGTTTACATTATCAACAGCCTAAGTAGACTCATTTTCAATCAAATTATCACCTGACTGTCCATCCACCTAATCACTTTCAAACAGTTTTAATACACAGAACACATTGAATAATGCAGTAGAAGATGAGATTCATAAATTTTCTGCTACATATGTGCATAGGTACTATGCCATTGTGACTCTTAGCCTTCGTTTGTTCTGTGGTTTGAAATGGGGTAGTATTGTACTGTATTAGTAAATTCTTATTTGTTTAAATTTTAAAGTTGTGGTTGATAGTACTGTAGTGTGTTGTATGATGTTTTTTCCCTCAAGTTTTAAAACTACCAAATTGGTGGGGAGGTATGGTTTTTCTCATCTAAAATTTCATTATACTCTCAATTAATCATAGTACAATACCATACAATCCAATACATCCTAAACATGAAAAATGGGAATTCAATACAACACAACACAATTCTATACAATACCATACATTAATGAACGATATAATTTTTCATCCGAACAAAGTGTTAGTGTATGTTTGGCACGAGATGTTACATTAGATGTTGAGTTAGCTGTTAAAATAGCGATTAGTTGTTAGCTGTTAAATTAGATGTTGAAATAGCGATTTGGCATAAGTGTTTGTTAATAAAAATTAGATGTTGAAGTAGCGGTTAGATATAAAATTACATAAACAATACAATATATTATTGTTTACCTTACAATATAATTTATTAGTGTTAATATTTATTTTTAAACAATTTTTTCTATCAATATTTTTAATTTAAAATCAACCATCTTGTAGTTATCAACCAATTAAAAAATAAATAAAATATAAACTAACTAAAAAAAATATTTAAAGATTTTTAATTACATTTAATGAATAAAAATATTATTAAAATTAACCTAATTTAGTACAAATTGAAGCTTTTAATATTATTAAGGGCAGTTTAGTAATACTTATAAATTGATAAGGGTAAAATCGGAGTTTTTGATTAGCGATTTGTGGAAAGCTACTTGAAGTAGTGTTCTATCGCTAATTAAAAATCTAATCACTAATCAAAAAACTTCTCCCAAACAGTTAAATGATCAAATCGCTAATGAAAAATCTAATTGCTACTTAAAAATCTACCTACTAAACACAGACTTAGACTATGTTAGGCGTTTTAAAATAAGCGGTTAAAATACTAATTAAATATAAAATTAAAAAATTAATATAATTATTTAAATTATAATAATGTGCATTAGGGTTGAGAATTCGGTTAATCGAAACCCAAACTGAACCCAAAATTCGGTTCTTGGTTAACCGAAATTTAAAATTTGAACTTAATACTAAATCGAAATTAAAACGGTTAATTGAAAACCGAAACCGAATTTTTACGGTTAATTGAAAACAGAGTATTTAATTGAAAAGTTGTATTTTCTTCAAAAATAATTAAAATTTTTAAATAAATTTTAATAAAACACTAATTTATTTAATAAATTAACTGAAAACCAAATATATTGACAATATATCTATTTATTTCTTAAAAATAATTAAATTTTCTAATATCTTTAAAATTATAATTTTCGATTAAAAATTGAATTTTTAATTAACTAAAATTTTTCAATTCCAAAATCAAAAATCAAACTGTAATTTTCGATTAACCGAATAAAAAATAAAATAAATAAATATATTTTTGATTAACCAAGCGAATTCACTTTCGACAAAAACCAAAAAGTAGTCTCCCCCATCGTGCATGCGAAACATAAAACTTGAATAATGTGAATATGAAAACGGGCTTAGCGTCTAAAAATAGGCCCATTTGACTTGAGTTCTGGAAAAACAGAAAGCAAAAGAAACCTTCGTCTACACCATTCAAACCTTGATCCGGCGGATGCAAGTGTGAGGTTCTGTACAGTATGGCGGCTGCTTCGACGACTTCGTTGAAGGAGTATTTGAAGCGATATGAGAGTGGAAGTGGTGCAGAGGAGAAGAAAAAGAAAAAGAAGAAGAAGACGGCCAAGGGGAACACGTCTGGTGGTATTTTGATCGTTGATGAAGATCCCGTTTGGAAGAGGCCGGTGAATATTCAAGAAGAGAGCGAAGATGGTATGTAATTGTTTTGTGTTTACATTTCAGTTTATATTGTTGTTTGAAGCTGGTTTTGTTGTGTTGATTGGATATCTAGGGTTTGCAATTTAATTTACTTGCATGTTTGATATTGAAGCTTAGATTATTGAATTTTAGGTTGGTGTCATGTAGTAACTTATTTGGATTAATATTGGAAGTTAAAGTAATTTGAATTGTTGTTATCCTGTATATGGTTCAGGAAAGAACTTTTTATCTGTACTGAGGCTTGTAGTTTTTAGTTCCATTTTTATCTCCATAAATGAGGAGAAGCTGAAATTAGTGAAGAATTTTTTTTTTTTTTTTTTTTTTTTTTTTTTTTTTTTTTTTTTTTTTTTTTTTACTTGTGTGTATATGTATTAACACTTCTTTGTAGATGAAAATTGTAGAGTGATTTAAATATAGGAAGCTATTATGCACTTATTGGATGATGTAAGACTCAATTAGTCAAGTTAATGAAAATCGTGGAGTGATTTATAATATAGGAAGCTATTATGCACTTATTGGATGATGTAAGACTCAATTAGTTAAGTCATCCAACTCTATAGTTTCATGTTCTATTCATATCTGTATCTGGATTTGAATGTTCTTATGCTAATGGAGTTTGGTTGTAATTATAAGTTATTGTATTTTGTTGGTAGAGGAAGAGAAGCCTCAGGTTGATGAAGATATAGAAGTTAGGCGGATGAAGAGGTTGGAGCAAATTAGGTTGGCCAGGCCCTATAATGCTATTGCAGAAGATGGGAGTGGTTGGGTTTCACTTGATGCTGTTCGTGACTCGAACACACTAATGCCTGATATGTCTCCACCTAGGAAATCAAGGGCTCGCAATGACACGCCTTCACCAGAACCTGAAGCAAAGATGCGAGGTAGAGAGGATGGTAGTGATCTGTCTCCTCCTCGGCAGCGGAGGAATAGGCGGGATACACCATCACCAAAGTCGGCTGGTGATGATGACCTGTCTCCACCTCGGCATAGGAGGAATAGGCGGGATACGCCATCACCAAAGTCGGCTGGTGATGATGACCTGTCTCCACCTCGGCACAGGAGGAATATGCGGGATACACCGTCACCAAAGTCAGCTGGTGATGATGACCTGTCTCCACCTCGGCACAGGAGGAATAGGCGAGATACCCCATCGCCAAAGTCTGGTGGTGGTGGTGATGATCTCTCTCCACCACGGCACCGGAGGAATAGACGGAATGCACCATCATCAAAGTCTGCTGGTGACTTGGATAGTTCACCCCCTCGAAAAAGGAGGATCGATGTTGGGGCACCTGACCTTTCTCCACCTCGTAATCGAAGGAATACTGACTTGTCACCACCTCGTCAGTCACGTAAACGCCAGCATTCTCCTTCACAACATGACACTTTTGTACCTCATCGTGCTAGTCTGACTTCCTCTCGTGGAGATGATGATGTACATGGTGGTGAATTGGATCTGTCCCCCCCAAGGAGAAAGAGGAATGACAGTAGGGGACGTGCTTCAACTGATTTGTCACCTCCACGATTAAGCAGACGTCCAGCTGGAAATGATAGGACAGGTGCATCTTTGGATCCAGACTTGTCTCCTCCCAGGATAAACCAGAAGGATAAATTACTGTCAGCTTCCTATAAGGAGCCAGCAAGGACTGGACTGATTTCTGCTAAAGATATACGAAAGGAATTGTCCAAGACTGATAATACACCCAGGTACTATTATCTCTGTAATTATTTCAGTTTTGTTCATCAGATTGCATTTGCCTTCTAGTTCTATTTTATTATACAATTTTTAGTGATGCTCATATTTGTTGACTTTGGTAGGCTTGCTGTTGGCATAATCTGCTAAATAGAGAAATCAATTTCCTAGTCTTTATAATTGGATTATCCAAGTTTCTTTATGATGCGGATCAGTTAGCCTTAAATTTTATGGAAGACTTGGACCGGATCATGATTAAAAAGAAGTCCTAATTATTTTAGGATTTATTATTTTAATAGGATTTAGGATTTATTTTCCTTATTTGATTTATTTGTTTTCTTTTTAGGTTTTCTAAAATATTAAGGAAATTCCTTCTTAAAAGGATTTCTATTTGATTTAGAAATTTCCTTCTTAAAAGGATTTCCATTATATCTAGGTTGTAACCCCTATATAAGGGGCTTCCTTTTCATAAATTAAACATCTTTCATCTTTCAACTTTTCAATATCTTATTTCTCTGAAATAGATTTTCCCCTTGGATTAGGGTTTATCTTCCCTTGGATTAGGGAGTTTCATCGTCCCGGCCAAACGAAATTGGTCACTTAACACTCGTGACCGAGTATAATCAGTCTATCAAAACTCGTGACCGAGTCTAAACAGTCTTTATTTTTATTTTTCGCTTCCGTTCTGCGTCACTTTACTTCCTATTCTAATATATGCACACTTTCATAGGTTTGAAGAGATGGATCCTTCACAAACTGGACAAGGTGCTGCTGGTGTCTATCGTGATAAAATAAAAGGTAAGCAATAAATAATTATGTCTTTCAACATTTATGTAAGCATGCCCTATCTATTGGGTGCCTTACTAGATTTACTTTGCAGGAGTACGGATATCAAAGGATGAGTACTTAAAGTCAAAAGAAAAGAAAGAGGAAAAACCAAAGGTACTGCTCTCGATATTTATATTTATAAAAAAATTTATTTATTCTAACTCCATAATCTTTGTGTGCAATTCAAACTATTTATGGCCCTAGTATTCTGTTGATTTTGTGAAAAGAAAAAAAAAAGGTCTTCACTTATTTAAGGTTTGAGAGATTTCAAATAAAAAATAGAGGGAGAATTATAAGAATTTTGCCGGTCTTCCCTCTCAGGTGTTCTTTGTTGGAGCAGTGAGATTAACTTCTTATTAGTTAAATGTTTATCGAGGATAAATTTTATAACCAGCTATTCTTTCTCGATCAGGAGATCAAACTGGAATGGGGAAAAGGATTAGCCCAAAAGCGGGAAGCAGAAGCTAGATTGCAGGAACTGGAACTTGAGAAGGAAAAGCCATTTGCACGTACCAGGTATAAATCAAGCTTTGTTTACTGAAAAACTTCATTGACTAGAAACTTTTATTTAGCAAACAAGTTATATGGACCAGAAGAGCATTTCCTCTGCTTTGCAGAGCTTAGTCAAGTTGTCAAATGTTAACTCAACTTGCCTGTTTGATCTAAATATTAATTTGGTTTCAGCTCTTATCTGTATTCTCTCAGCGTATTATACTATACTGTCTAATTGGAAAATTTATAGCATCCTTGGATGCTGCTAAGTCAATACTAGGCAAGACCCAGATAGATCACTAAGTACCTGTTCAAAATAATCCCGCCTATGGAAAAAGCTGGAGGTGCATTATGAGTTTGACTGTTTAAGACCATTTATATTCCACTCAAGCTATCCTTATGAAATATTTATAGGTGCGCTTATAGTTTGTACTCCTAACATTGATTTATAAGGCAAAGAAAGCAGGCTGTAGGGTACAGTTGTGTTCTTTTCAGCTTTTTAGACGGTCCATTTATTGATTATAATGGATGGTCTAGGAACCTAAAATTGATTGTGCCTGTATGTATTATTATATGACGTTGTAAATACATGTATTTGGATTTGGATGTAGAAAAATATCAGGTGGAGTCCTCCAATTTGTTATGATTATGTTTAACAACTGCTATGATCATGGTTGAGAAATATGAAGTTTTGATACTAGAAATATGTATTACACGGCGTATCAAAATTCTAACATATTGAAACATTGTATTTATGAAACTTATATGCTAGCAGCGAATTTATCCTGTGCCACATTCCTATAACAATACAGAATGTAGGTATAGAAATTAGTGTGAGTTTATTTCACCCCGCTTCAAACTTACAGCTTTTATATAGCATTTCAATATCAACTGTCGTTTGCCTATGTTGTGTTGTCTATTGTTTGGATATTATCTTTCTTGTTGTCAATCTAAAGTTTACATGTTAAGTATCTGTTGGCAATTCACCGGGTATCTTATTTTGAAATTCACTGCAAACTTTTTGACCACCACTCTACCACTTCTTTATATAAAAACAGTTTTGAAAGAGAAAAATATTTTTGCTGGTTCATCCAGTACATGATCATTCTTAAATTTCTTTACATATCAAATTTTGTCTAGATGAAGATGTTAAATCAGCTTGGGATATCCAATCCATTATTTAAAAATTTAACAACTATGATCATTCTTAAATTTTTCATTTTAGGAAGAAATTGATTTCTTTATGGTTTTACATCATTGAATTCTAAAACGAAGTAGCCTTGTCCTCTTGGATATTAAACTTTGAGTGTTATGGGAGATAATTATCTTACAATCACTTATATCTATCTTGGATAACTTATTTTTTTCTTAAATTTTTTTAACATTTTATTTATTATTAGTATATATATATAATCCTTAAATCTAATGATACTTGCATACTGATGCTTCATCTGTTGTATCAATTGTACTTCTCAATCTTGGTTAAGGTGACTACTATGCAAACGCTTTGGTTAATGTTATTCCCTTTTTCACTTTATATTTTAAGGTCTATTTGGTGTAGAGAAATTTGACATACTCCATTAAACAATATGATTATCTTGTGTTACGGACAGTACTTGTATGATCATACTCTCTGACAGTGGATGTTTGATTTGTACCCGTTCAGTTGCACTCGTCGTGTGTCAGTGTCATTTGTTGATCTATGTTGTAGTGATGCGTGTTAAACCAAAAGAACAAAATTTTATTTCTGTACTCTTTTTCTTTTCTGGACATGGCAATTTAGAATCTGTTTTCTTGCTTTGCAGAGATGATCCAGAACTTGACAAAATGCTGAAGGATAGACTACGGTGGGGTGATCCTATGGCTCACCTGGTCAAGGTATATTACTGACTCAGACTCTAGTTTGAAGCACTTGAGCATCAAATATATCTGTTTTGCATAATACTTCCATTGCATAGTTTGTGGAGCTTACGCATCTGCTATTATGCTCATGTAGTCCAGTACTTCATTTGATCAACTAGAATCATGTTGGGGGCTCAAATTGGATCGCTCTTTGACAAATATTTTGGATTTTGTCACAGAAAAAGCATCATGAGCCCATCCTTCCCGACCTAGGCGCAAATGAAAAGATGAAGGAATCGGGCTTCATAATTCCTCAGGACATTCCTAGTCACAGCTGGATAAAAAGAGGACTTGACGCCGCACCAAATCGCTATGGCATAAAACCAGGAAGACACTGGGATGGGGTTGATCGCAGCAATGGTTAGTTCCCGGCTTACCTTTGAGCGATATTGGAAATTTTATGATAATTAACTAGGTTTCTGATGTCAAACATCTTTTGCAGGATACGAGCAACAAATGTTTAGACGGACGAATGAGAAACAAGCTACTGAAAGAGAAGCCTATCTTTGGTCTGTTTCGGACATGTAACCTCGAATCGAAAGGTATTCAACCTGCCACATCTTGTGACATTGGACTTCAAGTAAAGGCTCATTTTAGTGCTTATCAGAGGCTCCTCATATCATTCAATGTGATTGATTTACATGTCTTTGTTTATACAATGCCTGTATTTTGTAGAAATTCATAATATAACTGCAAGTATGATTTAGTTTGGTATGCATGCTGATTTGCTGAGACTAGTCTTATTAAGCTGTAAATCAATCCTACAAAATTGACAGTTTTTAATTTTTTTATAGTTGAAGGGCTGCCATTGAAATTTACTTGTGGGGTCTACACAGTCGAAAAGAATTTGGACGTCAACGAGTGGGAGCGTGATTCACACCCGCTGGTTCAGGCGGCGATCAAGCCGTCCAAACTTTTGGCCAAAAGGCAAAAGGGCGGCGTGTGGGAACCACTTTACCTCTCTGAAGTCGGTGGTCGTGTTTGTTTTGTGGACCCACCTTGCGGACCTCCACGTCATCTAATCGAATCGCACTCCTTTTGTTCTGTACCAACTGTATAGCATTGACAATTGTTTTTTGATTTTTTGATTTTTTAATTTACAAACATTCCTGATCATGAAAACTCCGAATCCTATATAATTGTTAATTTTTTAATAGAGAATTTTGCCAATAATTATCTTGAATTTTGATATATTATTTATCAATTTGAGTTGGACACTTAAAAAATAAATTAGAAAAGGCAATTTAAAAATTCGTAAATGTATCTAACCTGTTGACGTGGCAGACATAGACTGGTTAACTGGAATCATATCCGGGATTATTGTTGTTATTATTAAAAAAAAAAAAAAAAATCAACTGCGAACCGTCGTCGTTCTTCTTACACAAAATTTAAAAATAAAATTACTTATTTAAAAAGCAATTTTCTTTTTTTAATCATCAAAATAAAAAAAGTCAAAAAATTACTTATTTTTTCTTCAAATTCCCCATCGTGTGTGACCGCCCACTTTTTAAAACGAACAAATAAACGAACATCGACAAATCCAAAATCGAAACAATCAGATCCATCAGTTTCAATCTTCATCAACCCATCTATCTCTCTCGCTCATCAATTTCAATCTTCATCAGTCCATATCTCTCTCTCTCTCGCTCTTGTTCGCTGCTGCGTCGAGGCAATTTTCAAGAAATGAGTACGAATCCTTCTCGCTAAATCTCTTTCAATGATCACTCGATCGTTATTTCATTCTGTTATGTTAATAGATTTATAATCGATTGCTAACAGGTGTTAATGTTTTGGTTGCTTATATAATTATTATGTTGAGCTCATTGATCCGTTTAATGCGTTTGTTTATGCGTTTAATTTCGATTTTTATATCGATTCTGTTTCTTCTTTTATTAATTGTGGTTCTGTTATTTGTTTTTGTTCTTTATTTTCATTATGTTGTATTAGCGTTTTCGTTTTGCTTTGTGATTAATGCATTTGCTTTAATTTAAATGCGAGGAGGAGGTTGATTTTATGATGATCTGATTGTAATTTTCGAGCTCGGTGATAGCTCTAGGATGTGAATCTGATGCCTTTGAAGAATAATGCTTTGAATCGGGAATTTTATGTTAACTTATTTCATTTTAACAGGAAGTAGATTTTTTTTTGGGTTGTTTAGAATAAAAGAGATTAGAAAGGTATAGAGAAAGGAGAAGAATGTTTTACACTATTTTAGTGTTATTCTGCCGTGGAATTTTTTAGTCTAATTTGTGAAGATTAAGGTGACAAAACATAGTTGCATGTTTTCTCTGCTTAATTTTATTTATTTATTTATTTTTTCTTTTTTTGGTTGAGTTTTTATTTTATTTTATTAGTTTTTTTCAGAAACGTGCAAAGTTTAGTTTAGTAGAAGCTTGAATTTCATTACTAATGTCTGAATTTGGCATATTTATTTGCCTTTTGAAGTGCCCAGAGAAGAATCGTGCTCGACTCAGGTTATTGACGGCGATGGAACCTTCAATGTTACTGGAGTTGAAAATTTTATCAAGGAGGTTAAGTTGAGTGAGTGTGGGTTATCATATGCTGTAGTCTCTATTATGGGACCACAAAGTAGTGGTAAGCATTGTTACTGACTCTATGATTATTTGTCTGTAAGTTAGCCAGATATGAACATCATAGTATATAGTTATATTTTCCCTTGATTGATTCATTGATTGTATTGTAAGTCATCTGTACCTCATTTGATGAGCTTTATGCTAATTTTCTATGGTTTTGACAGGAAAGAGCACATTACTAAATAAATTATTTGCCACCAACTTTAATGAAATGGATGCATTTAAGGGGAGGTATGTCCTCTTATTATTTTTGTAATGCTAGTTTTTTCCTTAACTGAAGTTGATTTTGTATCTGTTTTTTCCAGGAGTCAAACCACAAAAGGTATTTGGATGGCAAGATGTGCTGGCTTGGAGCCCTGTACACTTGTAATGGACTTGGAGGGTACCGATGGAAGAGAACGGGGTGAGGTATGGCCATAACAACCTTAATAAACACGTTGATCTTTTGTATTTACTTGCCTTCAAGTTTACGATTACTGATAAAGTGCAGTGTCTCATTTTTTGTAAAAGTTAATCTTAATTCCTCCAGTTTCAGTTCAGGCTGTAAATCTATAGAAATGCCTGTTTAAAATGTTGAAAGGTGAAGTTACATGTTCTTTGCGGTTACCCGATTGTGTAGCTACTTAGTTGGGAGAATGGAATGAATCATGAAACCGAAAGGGATATAAGGCAGTGTTTGATATTCTTTCTCTTGCCAGTTTAAGGAATGAATAATGAATCAGGATTAGATATTTGGCGGTGTATAGGTTGTGAAAAATTCATCAGAAGCTTGAGAGACGAGCTTTGGAATCAGGCTATTTATTGAGCTATTGACATAATTGGACTGTGTTATTGTAAATGTTATTTTATCTAGACACGTGTAATTCCTTTGTATTCATGCATCTTTTTGTGGGTTAATCCAAAGGAATTGGTTAAGTGACATAAACATATCTGTTTTGGATGTGAAGTTGTAGAATACAGAATTTTTAACTTTAAGAGAAAATGGATGTATTCCTTATTGATTTCAATATGGTTGCATTGCAGGATGATACTGCCTTTGAGAAACAAAGTGCCCTTTTTGCACTTGCTGTGTCAGACATAGTGCTAATAAACATGTATGTTCTTCTTCTTAGCATTAGGAGATGTCTTAGTTGGATGAGCATTTTTTTCTACTAATTTCTTTTTTAAGATGACATTCCACTGCTTTAATATTGATCTTCTTGAGTGCATTTTGTGTAGGTGGTGTCATGACATTGGCCGTGAGCAAGCTGCTAATAAACCATTGCTAAAGACTGTATTCCAGGTAAAAAGTATATGCCGTTCTTTGGTGCCTCTAGTTTTCTTCTCAAATTACAGGAGCTTTTATTCTAAAGTGTAAAAGTTACTGGTCTTTACTAAGCAGTGGTGGCTATGCTGACAGGTCATGATGCGTTTGTTTAGTCCACGGAAGACAACTTTGATGTTTGTCATTCGCGATAAAACTCGGGTTTGTTCATTTCCTTTGTTTTTCTTCATTGATTCAATTAAAAACCTTTAGTCGATTTCTATTCTAGGTTACTTTTGTTTTTTTTTTTTGTTTTTTTTTTTCATTTATTAATTTTTTATATTACTCTCGGTTCAAATCTTTTACAAGACCTTTTGTTTAATGAGCTATGATATTGATTCCGTTCCTATTTGTGTATAGACACCATTGGAAAATCTAGAGCCTGTATTAAGAGAAGATATTCAAAAGGTATGAGATCTATTGTTTAATTCTAGTTCTAGTTTTATAAAATGACTTGAGGCCGTGGTTTTATAATGTATAAATTTTCTTTGTAACTGCAGATATGGGACTCTGTTCCTAAGCCAGATGCACACAAAGAGACTCCATTAAGTGAATTTTTTAATGTAAGATGTCATTGACATGCTCCTGTAATTTACTCCTGCTTTCTTTTTATTTGTGGTAAGTGTTATGTATATAGAAGATTGAGTTTCTGATGCTTCTATGAGGTCAGGTTGAAGTTGTTGCTCTCTCCAGTTATGAAGAAAAGGAGGAGCTGTTCAAAGAACAGGTATGAGATGCACTTCCACATCTCTTTCAGATTCGTGGTATAGATGAATTGAAACTATTCTAGTTTGTTGGAATGTGCTAAATTTGTTCATTATGTCACTTGGAATGTTGAAACAAATAATCTAGTTTAGATAGTTTCCAATGTTAGGGTTGTCAATGATTTCTTATTATAACGCTCATCATGACTTCTACTTCAACATTATTTGTTACATCCAAATTTTTGGTCGCTGCAAAATAAGGTTTTCATTTGTTATTGGTTGTCACCCTATAAATGAGGTGTCTTGGTTCTTCCTGTTATTTTGTTTGTGTGTTGCTATCTGGAGAAGTAGTTTCTTTCGACCTTCTACTTCAGCAGATATTTTTATCTTCTTTTGTTCTGTTGGCTATGTGTTCTATTATGTCGATTTGGATACATGTACATTTTCATTGCCTTAATTAAATGTAGGTTGCTCATTTGAGGCAAAGATTTTTTCATTCAATTGCACCTGGAGGGCTTGCTGGAGATCGACGCGGAGTAGTTCCTGCTTCAGGATTTTCTTTTAGTGCCCAGGAAATTTGGAGAGTCATCAAGGAAAACAAAGATCTTGACCTTCCTGCTCACAAGGTAACCCTTTGGAAATATATCCTGCTAGGGATATGTAAGAATTTGTGATAACATAATAATTAAGACTTTGTGATATTATTGTAGTCAATGCTTCATTTCTTTATAGGTTATGGTGGCTACTGTTCGTTGTGAAGAAATTGCAAATGAGAAGTATTCCAACTTCACTGCTAATGAGGTGCCCTTTTCTCTTATATTATTTTTATCTGAACTTTTCTGATTGTAGCTGTGCTGTATAATGGTACATATCAATGCTTGAAAATGCTGCAGAGGTGGTGTGATTTGGAAGAGGCTGTACAAACCGGCTCAGTTCCTGGTTTTGGCAAGAAACTTAATTCAGTTCTTGAGTCAAGTCTATCAGGGTAAGAACATGTATTGTAGCTAGTATCTATGAAGCTAAGAGGTCCATCTGTATGAAAGCTGCCTCTCAGTTTGCTTATGTTTTCAGAAGTATCAATTATAATGTTTCTGCTACTCTGAGATTATTATATGAGAAAGGGGATGGTTTAACTAGATGTTTAGGTTGTGACTGTATGTAACAGCTTAGGATAGTGAGGTCTAAATGGTAAGTTGAAGCTTTGGATCACACTATGCACTAAGTCAAGAAGCAAACCAAAAAAATTTCAAAATGACCAGCAAAACATATAAATATTTGACACAACTTGATTTCAGACACTTTTTATAAGATTAAAACTGTGTTCTCATTCCTAATCCACCAAGTTTTAAATGCTTGTTT
The DNA here is from genome assembly GCA_031304145.1 of Cardiospermum halicacabum. Lineage (NCBI taxonomy): Eukaryota > Viridiplantae > Streptophyta > Magnoliopsida > Sapindales > Sapindaceae > Cardiospermum > Cardiospermum halicacabum. Next base: position 3,300,073 of record CM062391.1, on the reverse strand, counting down.
ATGAGGAGAAGTTCCTTTCTTTGGGACCATAGAAAATGTTAATGACTTTGGGGAGCGTCATGGCTGCTTTACCCTTTTTGTTTAAGAGTAAATGGTCTATTCTTATGCTTCTTGATGTTGTAACTATATATTCTTGACTTTGCTTCTTTTCTCTGCATGGTCATGAATGGATTTACAATGATGCTGTCAATCTTTTTTCTTTTTTTCCTTTTTTTTCCTGTCTAGTATTTTTCCAATTTTAGTGTTTCATACATGTATGTCCTTGAGTTATCTGCCGTATATAAGGTTTTGTTTTGTTTTGTTTTGTTTTGTTTTTTTGTTGTTTTTTTTTTTTGTTGTTTTCCCCTTGTAGAATATCGACAGAAAATTAAGAATTTTTGTGCACTATTTTAGGTATGATGATGAAGCGGTGTATTTTGATGAAAGTGTTAGAACTGCAAAGCGAAAACAACTTGAGGAGAAATTGCTGCAGGTAATACATCTCGGTATTAGTTACAAAATATAGTGGTCATCTCCACTGTACACTGTAATGGTAAAATTCAGTTTCTGGCATACGAATTACCAGGCTCTTTAACTATTTACACAGTGAAATTTATAAATGTGGGCCTCGTATAGCTTATGCCATAATTCTTTTACTTTCTTTTTGTGTTTCATTTTAACTCTGACCTGTTTAAAATTTGGCTTTGTTAGCTTGTCCAACCATCTTTCCAGTCTATGTTGGGACATCTGAGGACTGGAGCTCTTGACAAATTCAAGGAAACATTTGATAAGGCCTTGAATAGAGGGGAAGCATTTGCACCAGCTTCCAGGCAGTGTTCTGTTACTTATATGGATATGTTTGACGAAGGAGCTAAAGGTTTATTACAACTTTCAGTTCTCTATTAGAATTGCATCAGAAGTTTTCGTTAAATGGATAGGATAGAACATAGAGACTTAAAATTAACATTTGAATCAACATATGGGTAAATATTGCATGGTCTATAAGGTATGACATACTTGACCCATTCCTTGGGTCACAACTCATAAAATGAGTGAAAAATTCACATTTTAAAGTCATGGGTTCAGGAGCTGTGACTCGGGATAATTCTCGTTAAATATAATTTCTTTTTTGATTGTTTTCAGATGCTTTGATAGAAATAGCAAAATGGGACTCGTCTAAAGTGCGGGATAAGCTCCAACGAGACATTGATGCACATATTGCATCTGTTCGAGCTTCGAAGCTGGCTGAACTGACTAGTAGCTTTGAGGTACAATTACATCTTAATTTTACTGTCTATGCCATAAATAAGAGGCGTTTGAGTTACATATTTCAACCAAGATTTCTTGCAACAACTGAAAAATTTAGCTTAATAATGCTCTACCAAAAGATTTATGGTTTGCCAAGTAAGCTGTCTCTGATACCATACTGAAAGCAGTGTTACGTTTGCAGTCAAAACTGACCGATGCCTTATCTGGACCTGTTGACGCTCTCTTTGATGGAGCTAACACTGAGACATGGCCTGCAATAAGAAAACTTCTTCAACGTGAGACTGTAACAGCTGTCGCTGGGTTCTCTGAAGCACTTTCTGGCTTTGAAATTGATGAGGAGACAAAGAAGAAAATGCTTGCAAGCCTTGAAGATTTTGCAAAAGGTGTGGTCGAAGCAAAAGCTAAGGAAGAAGCTGGAAGGGTCCTGATCCGTATGAAAGACAGGTCTATCTACTTGCTGTAATTAATTTAATTTCTTGCTTTCTTTCAGTTTTGAGTGTGTACTTATTGTTATATTGTGTACAGGTTTACAATGTTATTTAGCCATGATTCTGATTCGATGCCAAGAGTTTGGAGTGGAAAGGAAGACATTAGAGGAATCACTAAAACGGCTCGCTCAGCAGTGAGAAAACCTATAAAACTAAATCATCTATCATTAATATTTTTATCATCTGTTTGATTTCTGCTAATTATGATGTCATGATGCTTTCCCAGTCCTTAAAGCTGCTTTCTGTTATGGCTGTGAACCGGTTGGATGAAGATGCTCATCATGTTGAAAAGACACTTTCTACTGCTCTGGTGGATTCCCCAGATACTGCTAATATTGCTAATATTGCTAATACTGATAAGAGCATTACAAAATATGATCCTTTGGCCTCAAGCACATGGGAAAAGGTAGTCTTTTTTTATTCACTGATGTTCTTTATCTAAGAATGTTGGGTAGAACTGAAGCCATGAATAAACAAAATAAGGGTTTTGGCTTGCCAAACTTACATCTTATGACAGATGTTAAGATGGTGAACAAGTTCACAAAATTCCTCCACGTCTCTTTTAGCTCCATATATTCTTTCTTGTAGCAGATGTTATTTTGGGCGAATCATTCCCATGTCACCTGAAATTGTGGATAGCCCATTGATTTTTACAACTGCAGGCTATCCATATAACTTACATACTGTTGCTTGTCCAGAGGCATGGATGTCAAGCATCTTTTATTTATCCTGTAGTTGCTGACTCTGTGTTATAGGTACCGGCATCAAAAACATTGATCACACCTGTTCAATGTAAGACCCTGTGGAGGCAGTTTAAGACAGAGACTGAGTATAGTGTCACTCAGGCCATTTCTGCTCAGGTACAATGTATTTTTCATACAAGTACTTAGAATTTTGGTGGCATTATGTATCCACCACCATCTACTGGATAGGATCTCTTGACAATGCACACAGGAATCTTGAAATATTGAATTGCAATATAATGAAGTTACTCTTGTCACCTAAATAGAAATTTGGATTGATGAAAATTGTATGTTTTCTTAACAATTAATCTGATAAACTAAATATACTCAAGTGTTCTTTTCATCTTGGATCCTGCCGAGGTCAAGAATCTACTAATCGATTTTAAGAAAAAGAAAAAACACGACTATCCTCAGGGGTAGATATTATTTTTGCATTTTTTTTGCTGTTCACTCACAGATGATTATTATTGTTACCATAACTATTTTCAGGAAGCCAACAAGCGTAACAACAACTGGTTACCACCTCCATGGGCAATTCTTGCTTTAATTATCCTTGGATTTAATGAATTTATGACTCTTTTGAGGTATGTTATCTCTTATCTGCTTAATTTGTGGAATACACCCCCTCAATTTCTAGCATTAGATTGCACCAACGTGATAAGGTCGTTTGTATAATTCTTATGGCAGAAATCCTCTTTATCTAATCTTTGGCTTCATTATTTATCTACTCGCAAAAGCCTTGTGGGTGCAAATGGATGTTCCCGGTGAATTCGACAATGGTTTTGTAAGTAATCTCTAAAATTTTTTCAATAACCATTCTGTCTGCTTTCCACTTGGCAATGTTCATTATTGTCATTTGGTGTGTGCATGCTTTTGCAGCTTCCTGGACTCCTTTCCTTGTCCATTAAGTTTGTCCCCACCGTCATGAGCCTTCTGAAGAAACTCTCTGAGAATGTTCCAGCAGCACCCGACTCACCAAACGGCACACACTCATCAAACAACCCCTGGAACGCAGTAAACGCCAGCCATGGATCATCAATAGCTACATCATCCGGAACCAGCACTCAATACTCAAGTCCCACAAAAGAGGACTAGGTAAAACAAAAACACAAATTCACTTTTTGCATTTTCAAGATATCAATTCTCTATGTGCGTGTGCTTGCTGGAGAACAACATTTTAAAAGTAGTTTTACATTCTGAAGAAGGCATTCATTCATTTTTTCTATGGAAGTGCCGTGTATAGTTTGGTTGGGAACCAACTATGTTTTGCTGTGAAGAGGTTCCCTATAGCTCTTTTCTTCTAGGTTTCGATTTGTTTCTTTGCCTTGTCGGAAAAGCTCTTTTCCGATCATATCTTATCATCTTTTGATGGCTTTTTTGTTAGTGTTATGTGTCTTTGCACCCAATTTTGGCTTCCGAGTGAAAGTAAACGTTGTGATGAATTGTATGTACCACAGAGAAAATGTGTGGTGTTCATTTTTTTTAAAGTTTATTGAGATGGCTTATTATTGTTGTTCACTTCCATTTTGATTCATGTTGAGATGTAAATATTGATTTTCAATCGAGTTTTTTGCGAGTTTTTACCATATATACTTGTTATGAAGGTTTGGTTAATCACTTCAACAATAACTTTGATTAAATGATGTTATGTAGTTAAATCTATTAATTTGGTTAAAGCATATAATTAGTTGAAAAGAATAGAGAACACCTCTTCTAATGTCAATATATCCTTGCCATTGGAGTTCAGGTTTATATTTCAGACTTATTAAAATATACTACTTGTTAAATCAGATGTCTAGGGTTGTTAAAATATTCAATATTTAGCTATTAATGTTTATTATTATTATTTTATTTAATACTTATGAGAGAATATATTAAAATTTTTTATAAAATATATTAATTATAATAAATATTTTAATAATAAATTAATTTACTTTAATAAATTCTGATTAAATTATTTTCAATAGAGAAAATTTAAACTTTATAATACAAATCAATTAAATTAATGAATTTTAATAAATATTTTTTTAATAAAGTTAAGAATATATATATATATATATTTACAAAAATTGAATTTTGGAAGGGAAAAGAAAATCTAAGAATAAATTTTTTTAAAAGAATATTGAATTAAAGTTTAAGAAAAAAAAAGGTAAAAGAAAAAAAATAAATCAAAAAGAATGGTAAATAGAAAAAATATTGGACACTGCGTGATGAATCTTCAACATAACCCCGCCCCCAAAACCCATAGATAATGGCGGCCAAAACCCTAATCCGGAGCGGTGCTTCTCTGGTGAACCGCATCGTCTCTAATACGTTTCTCCATCAAACACCGCCTCCTACCATCTTCCCGTCTCTCTCCAAGCTTCAGACCCATCTCCACCTTCCCCAAAACGACGCCGATTCGCACTCCAAAATCGCCTCACAGGGGTTCTTGTACCCGTCTGGTCTCCCATCACTCGAGTTCTTCTTGCCTGAAGGTACACTTACACTCTTGATATTTGCTTCTTTTTAGCGACTGGGTCTGTCGAAATTTCGTATCTTGATGAGAGTAACTTTTAGTGTACATGGAATTGAGGTTGGTGTGTTTTTGAGACTTTTGAATCCTACTTTTGCATTAAGTTTAAGAGTTACTGGATTTGAAGAAATGTAGAATTGAGAGCAATGTGGTGTTTTCTGTGTTTTTATGTAGAGAAGAAGATGATCATTTGTAGGTGTTTGAATGCTTCTGAGAACTTGTAAATAATTTACTGTGATAATTCTTGATTTAAAAACTTATAGTTTTGTAAGACTGTCCAGAATTAGTGTCTTCAATTTAAGAAATAATTGTAGGGCATAGTTTTATGTAAAATAGTTTATGTAAATCTGAAACTATGTTTAGCATTCATTGATCTTGTGGGGGAAAATGTTTCATTAGTTCAAGAGGTTGATATATGAATTTGTGGTAACTTGTTATTGTGAATTTGATTATTCTGTTTATAAATCTATAAGTGGCATTCATAAGTCAGTTGTTAGTTAATTGAATCAAAGTCGTAAAACTGAGGTTTAACATCTTTTAGGGATTATTATTAGAAGGCTTTTATATGTCATCACTAGTCTTGTATGTTCCTGCCGTTGGGGTAACAAGAATGTTGTTTGTTTGTTGAGGCATTCTTTTCATCCAATATCCACATGTTCCTGTTTATTTCCTTAAATCTGTTCTGTGACACTATCTTGTAGTGTCCTTCTGTATACTCTTCTATGTTATTGTGCAAAACAAAAACCTTGTAGCTAATGCTATGATTTTATACTGGATATGTTCACAATATGACTCTGCTTTCTCTTGGTTTCTTCCTTGTATGCCATAACCAATGGTAGTTGCATGTGATGGATAACAAACATTGCATACAACATTGAAACTCAGCAGTTAGTTTATATTGCTAGGTACTTAAGTTCCTTTATATGAGCTGCATGAGCTTCTTATTCGTAGCTTAGCTCCTAGCTTAGCTCCTGCTATACTTTTCTTGCCCTTTTTAACTTTCATTTCTTCTTGAGATATGGATGGATACTCGAAAACTCATTTCTCCTTGTGGTTTCCGGCTGATCACTGTACATCCTTCTCTGCAGGAGATTCATCAAATGAGCCAATGCTCTTATTTCCCAAAAGGACATTCCAACCTAGCCTAATCAGGCGCAAGAGGAATCATGGTTTTTTCGCTAGGTAAATCTCTCAAGCTCGCATACCAGCTCTGCTAACTTTGACACGAAACTAACTTCCCTCTTTTAACTTACATTTTTCTCACGTGAGCAGGAAAGCAACCAAGGGTGGACGGAAAGTCATAGCTCGAAGACTAGCAAAAGGTCGATCTAGAATTACCGCATAGTATAAAAACCATTTTCGTATAAGGCGATTTCAACTGGACTGGATTCATATTCTATGACTAGCTTTTAGATCATGTTATAAGTAAGTTAGGACACAAATTGCTGTGCTGTGTTCAACCATTAGATTGAATTGAATGTGAATTCAGTTCCCTTCATTTTCTCACATTGAGATTGTGCTTTGTTCTCGTGTTGAAGTTCAATTGAATTAAGTTAAAGCAACAGTTTTGGTTGATTTCAAACTATATCTTGGACATATAATTGCATGAATTTATTAGTGTACTGGAATCAGGTTAAGAAAAGTGATTGATAAAGATCAATTGATCAATAATTAATACTTAACAATCATGTTGTAGTGGACCTATTTGATTATTGTGTGATCCGATAAAGATAAAGATTATGGTTATGATTACATATTTATGGGGATGAAACCACTGAGGTCCCCTTTCATTATAACGAGTCCAATTACTATGTTGGCCAATTCACCAAAATCATGATTTCCACTTGTCAAACATAAAATAAATAAGCCCAAGATCTATTTTAGAGCTCGCATGAGCTTGCATGATTTTGCTTATTGGCCGCATGGTTAACAACATTGTTGCACGGTTGCTTCGAAACTAACGCACGGTTCCCATTTTAAACCTAGGTTTCCAAACTATGCACATTGGCTCAAAGTTCCTTGCATAGTTCTCAGAATAATGCACCAAACTTAGCCTCAATATGCGCGCATTTTATCTCGCATGGTTTCTTCCAGGTGAGCACACTTTGACTCGCATAGTTCCCTTCAAATTCGCTATGCTGCCTGACCACCAAGCCAACCAAACTACACACATTCTCATGCTCATCAAGCTAATCAGATGCACATGTTGTCTCAACCAAATGCGCCAACCAAAATGCCCTTATTTTAGTACCATGTGCGCCATTTAATAGCCATGTGCGTACATGCTTGATATCACCAGGCGACTTATAGGATCCTTTGCAATATTGAGTCATGTCATCCAACATGAATCTTGGCATACCCCAAAATATATCATGACTTCACTTGGATTGTCGTAGCAAACTAACCATGAACTAATTTCACTTAGCTAGACAGTGAGGGTCTAACAATTGGTTAGATACCTCAAAGAAATTTCAGACTCTTCTTTTATTAAGGCAACTTATTATGTGAACCAAATTATAAATCTTGAAACATGTTAGACAATAATTCAAATGTATTTGAAAGGTTATTTTTCGCCTATTTGAAATATCTAAATATCTCGTACCAATGTCTAGTAGTCATTTATTATATTTAAGGCATAAGGGTCTCAGAAGACCTTGAACTTGACCATATTTTTCAAGTTAATCATCTAACTTTACGAGACATTAATTTAGCCCTTGAAAACAATTAAGCCCTTTCCGATGATGTGGAGGTTGAGTTGGCAACGAAAAAAATGTTAACTTGAAAAGGTCAATGAAGTCTTCCACATCAATTAAAATGGCTTAACTTAATGGACCTAACATTTAGAAGTTGAGGGGTTAAATTGACCTATCGTGAAGTTGGAGGGTTACTTGAAAAATATAGTCAAGTTCAGAGGCTCCTGAGACCCTTATGCCTATATTTAAATTAGTTTGACATTATTATATTTGCGATATTAATTTTGTAATGAAAATCCTACGACAAGTGCTGAGTCTGTCAATATTAAAATTTAACTGTAAACACAAATAAACTTGTAGCAAGTAGGGTCGATCCCACAGGGAACAGAAATAAAAAATTGAAACTGTAAAAACCAAATCAAGATTAAAACTAGGTTGTAGGATGTATGAATAATTAAACTACAAATCGAATTAACAAAATAAATAATCAATGATATGTGAACATCCAGGTAAGTTAACTTATTCAATGTAACAGTTGATCATTGCAACTAAGTATATATATATATATATATATAGTTTAATAGTCACATTTATAGTTATTCACAACGTGCCTAATAGCCAATATTTTCCTTACCTATTAGACTAACCGGGTACGGCCCTTCGAATCAATCACTAATCTAACGTAGATTGCATTAAGAACTAGAAAAGACCCATGACCATAACCAATTGAATCAGTACAACGGTTCTTGAATAATGATTATATAATCTCAACTCTACCTAGGTCAAATTAATTACGAACTATTTGAGGTGCAATGTGTTAATCTAATTAATTAATAAATTGCACACTTAATCAATTAAATAGACTAACATGTTCACTTAATTGTGTCCACAAAGATCACACAAATATTAAACAAGCATACCAATTAAAATGCAATTCTCACTGCACTTATTAAGTGACTTAGCTAGATGAGACTAGTTTAGCATTCCATGAGCGCAGCGAATATGATTGTCTCAATAAAATTGATTATACCAAGAATGAACAAAAGGGTGTTTTGAAAACACCAAAACTATAAAACTAAATTACAATTCTATTCTTAATTTATATCATCAGAAGATATCTAAAGAGAGAATAATATATCCCTAAAATCTCTCTAACTTTAAAAATTTTTATTTGAAATTCTAAATTAAAAAATTAAAAATGATATCACTCTATTTACTTGTAGATGTTGAATTTGACTTCAAACTGACAATTTGTGCTTTTAATTTCTAAAAATCTTCATACTTGTAAAATTGCCTCCAAACAGTATACAATAATAAAAATAGATAAATTAATACCTTAAATAATAAAATAAAATAGCGAAAATAATGCACATTTTGTGCTCATTTATTCTAGTATATAGTTTTTTCTTTCTTTCTTTTATATTTCATTCTATTTTAATCCATATTTTAATCCATACCTTTCATTATAACATTGTGAATATGATTATGACATTTTGTGAATAATTAGTATGATTTTGTCGATGAATTTATTTTGAATTCATAAAAAATATATTTTCATTATGACATTCAAAATAAAAATCAAACAAAGACATAATAGGTTCTTTAATACTTTTTTTTTTAAGAGATGAAAAGAGAAATATATTTATTTTTTAAAAAAAAAGTGAATTTAAATAGCGGGAAAATATTAAAACAAGAATTCAATACTCATTTTCATCCAAAAACGACTTAAAATTTTATCTTTTACAAATTTTGATGTGTGAATGTAATGATCAACTTTATCATTTCTTTTAAAGTAATTATATATTTATATATAACTTCAAGCCACATAAAAGATATTAGAATAATATCCCATTACCATTTCATCTAAACTTAAATAAGAATTGATTTTGAGTCCCTTTGTACCCTAGCTAACAATGCTATCATATTTTATTTATAATGACAAACTTTGAAGTGAGCGTAATATTTTTAATTTAATCTTATTCTCTAAAATAATACATTAAATTTATATTTAAAAAAAGTAAATTTAAACTATTAAAAAATATTAAAATAAAATTTAGATACATTTTCATTTAAAATCTAAAAAAAAAAAAATTAACTCATAATTTTATCCTCTACTCTAAACACTGCTAACTCTAATATCATTTTTAAAATAAATCGGTGATTCATTGCAGCGAAGACGAATATTGGTAATCACACAATAAAACAACATCCACAAAACAAGAAATAAAAATAAAAAACAAAACACACAATTTTTACATTAAAAATCCGAAACGAAAAAACCACGGCCGGCAGGACAAATTGGCGTTATAATCAACTCTAATCATATTCTAATCGCGTTCTAATCAACTCCAAACATATTCTAATGGCGTTCTAATCACAACGGACCGAATTCGCGGATATTTTTGACATCGGTGGCTATTATCCTCTCCATTAGGAGACGTACTTGCAAATTAGTGTCATTGATGTGAAAAGGTGACTAATTTTGTTGAGAAAGTCAAAACATGAACTGAAATGAAAATACAGAACAGAGTGATTGAATATAAAGTGAAAAAAATTGTAATAAAGTGATAATTGGTTTGGCCATGGTATGGGGAACATTGATAACTTAGAATAAAAGTTGTAGGAGACACTCCCATTCTTTACACTACAAAGACAGCAATGCCTTTGATTGACTGATAGGATATATATATTGTATATCCCCTTTTCTTTTAAATATTTAAATTTCACATTATTAATAATATTAATTAATTATTATTATATTTTAAAGTTTCTGTGAATAAAAAAATGATAAGTAATATGGTTAATTTAGTTAAAATAGAATATTTTTCTCAAATTTAATAAAAATAAAAATTATTTGAATAGAAAATATTTATATATATTAAAAATTCTCAAATATATTTATATAATCATTAATCAATTTTTGTTTCTAAATTTTTTCCTAACATAATTTTTTATTATTATTTACAATTTATTTTATTATTTTATTTAAAGTTCTGTATACGAATTATATAATATAATTAATATAATATTTCATATTATTTTAAAAATTAAAAATATAAAATTACTTTTATTTTTAAAAATAATGTTCATTTACCATTATTAATCAAAATTTTATTCAAATTATTCATTATGAAAAAAATATATATAGTTTTAACTTGATTGGATATAATACTTCAAAAAAATAAAAAATATATATATAAAAATAAAAATTTAATATTTATCTTCATATATGTAACTAAAATATAATTTAAATTTGAAAACTCACTCTATATTTAATACATGGAACTTAAATTAAATTTTACTAGATTTTTTTTTATTTAGAAATTTTATAAGATTCGAGTTACTAAAAAAATAGTCTGATGAACCACTAAAAAAAAAAATTATCTTATACTTAAAAAATTATATATTATCATTACAAAACAGTAAATTATCCTAAAAAAGGAGAGAAATATCAAAATTCTTTCATAAAAGGGAGTTTAATAATTGAATTAGTAATAATAATATTTAAAAAAATAAAATGAAAAATTACAGCTTGCCAAAAATGCATGTACCAGAGAAAAAGCCATTGACTAGGCTATGTGCAATTAATTTATATGTGTACCATACATATAATAATGTCCCCATCTACATAAATGTTCAAGGACACAGAGATCATCATCATCACCAATTCACCAACTGAAAATCTAATAAGAAAACAAATGTAATTAATTCACTGATATTGCTTTCATACAATCACCAATATATAAAAATGTACTTCATAACCAAAACCAACATGTATATACATATATGTATCAACCTTATATCATCGAAATTATATCAATTTAAAAAAAAAAAAAAAAAAAAACAATAATCAAAGAAAACTTGAACTTGCAAACACTTAGTTTTTTTTTGTCCCCATAACTATATATACATACATACATACAATATACCTATATATATTTATAACAATTCCTAACATAATTTACCTTCTATATATGTCTCTATATATGTAATTAAAATTGAGTACATTACAACATTATTATATAATTATTATTACCTAAATTGAATTGAAAATTCTCTAAGGAGCAAAGCAGCTTGTTGAAGGGAAACTAGGGTTTATGAGATACTGATTCCCTTTAGAAAATGTTGATGATAACGATGACGACGACGAAGACGACGGAAGAGTAGAGATGATTGCATCAATGCATTCCATTGGATCATTAGAGATTGGTAATTGAAGATTGTCATATGATAGAGATGGGAAATAGTAACTTGCATTGCAAGTAATTGGTTCTAAAGGTGATTGAATTGTACTCAAATTGTTAGGATTAGGGTTAGGGTTAGGGTTAGGGTTAGGGTTTGGGTTGGGTTCTTCAATGATTTCACAAAGTTTAGGCAATGTAGGAACCATGAATTGAGAACTAGGGTTGTAAATTGGATCAAGAAGAGTGTTATTATTCATCAATTTATGATCATTGTTTAACAAGATTTGGTGATTAGGGTTTTGATCATCATTGGATAAGAAGGTAGGGATTGTCCATGTGGGGATTAAGGCTTGATGTGAGTCAAATGGATTGATGGTTTCTAGTGATGGTTGTGGTGGTGGATCATTGATGGTAGGAGGACTAAAAAGAAATTGTCCATCAGGAAGAAGATTAGGGTTTGCATTGAGAGAAAACAACATACCTTCTTGAGGAATTGTGAGGTTTTGAAATTCAGATTGGAAAATTTGATTGTGATTATGATGATGGAACAAAAGATGGTGATGGTGATGATGATGGTCATGTGATGATATGAGTTTCTTCTTTATGCTTGAATTCCAAAAATTCTTCACTTCATTGTCTGTTCTCCCTGGTAGATGCTTTGCTATTTGTGCCCACCTATACACAAATCCAATCATTCATCAATTAAAAAATAATAATAAAAATAATTAAAATCAAACCTATCATTAATTAAATTAAATTAAATTAAATTGAAATTTAATTAAAATTAAATTACCTGTTACCAAGAATGCTATGAAGATCAATAATAAGAGCAGCTTCTTGAGGAGAAAAGCTTCCTCTTTTCAAATCTGGTCTTAAATAATTTATCCATCTCAATCTACAACTCTTTCCACATCTTTGTAAACCTTATTTTTAAATTTAAAAAAATAATTAAAAAAAAAATCAACAAATTTTTTTATTTATATATATAGATTTGTGTATAGATATAGATATAAAAAAAAAACCTGCAAGTTTGGGAACAGAGCTCCAGCAGCCATGGCCAAAGTTGGTAATGTAGTTGATGAGCTTCTCATCTTCTTCAGGAGACCAGAGGCCTCTTTTGACCTTCTGCTTGTTGCAACATGAATGGTGTCCCATTTTTGCTCACTCAGAGAGAGAGAAAGATTGGAGAGAGAGATTGGTTGGTGTGTTTGAAAACTTGGGAGTACATACATGGACTTGATATGCTATAAGACTAATTTGAAATTTAATGTTGGGAGTTGTACACAGTTATTGGTGGGCCCTACTTCTTTTTCTTTTTTTGATTTTTTTTTTTTAATTTTTTAATTTTTGGTTTTTGATTAAATTTTGTTATGGGGAAAGAATGTGCAATTATTGTTGGTGAAGTTTCTCTATATGTTTTAATTTTTTTTTTTTTAAAATTAAAAATTATAGGAGGGTGAAAATTGATGTCTATATGTGACAATAATTAGGGTTAGATGGGTATGTGAAACAGGTCCCACAATTAGGGTTATGAGAAAAACAAAGACAGAAACTAGAGTTGATGATGTATAAGATGATGATGATATAATTATGATGATGATGATATAATGATATGTGAGTGAGTGCATGCATGTGGAGAGAGACAGATACAGAGAGGCTTTATAAATATTGCATGGGTTTCACTTTTCATTCTCAACAAGTTATGTACGTATAAATAGTAAATAGATTGAGATAGAGATATATCCTTTTTATTATTTTTATTCAATTATTATTTCTGTTTTTCTTGAGTCTTTGTATATATAATAATTGAGATTTTCAAAACTTTTATTTGTTTTTTTTTCATGAATATTATTATGGTGTATGGATGTCAAGTTAATGTATACACAGATTATTTATGTTGGAAAATTATAATGTTATTAGAAAATTTTATTAATCTTTGTAATAGTTACGTGACTATTATTGTTTTTAAAAAAAATTGGATAATTAAATTTTTTTTTATATTTATGAAATATAAAAAGTTCTAAAAATAATTGTGAAAATTTGTGTTTTTTTTATAAAAAATAAAAAAAATATTTTTAAAAATGAGTAATAATAATTTACTAAAAAATTAGTTTAAAATTTTAATTATAAGCAATAAAATATTGTGCAAGACTTTATAATACTGTAAAATATTACTTAAAATAAAAAATTCCTTTAATAATATGATTTTTTTAATAATTTAATATTTTAATATAAAATATAAAGTAAAATTATATTTTTATGTAAAAATAAAATTACGTAATTATATATTTATTTTAATTTCGGTCTTCAGAATGTAGTATATTATTAAAATTATACTTTTATTATATATAAATATCTGTTCGGTTTCTTTTACGATTTTATATTCTTCATGTATGATCAGTTATGATACTCTTCCTGTTAAGTTAAGTTCAGATCTGTTAAGTTCAAATGTGCAATTAAGTTCTATTTTGATGAGTACAATATCTCTCAAAATAAAATAATAAAAATGATTACAATATGGACCTATTTTGTCAAAGTCAAAGTCATATAATGATAATTTATAGTACAATTAAGAAAGACTAATTTGATTAACCTAACAAGAATGTGAAACACATGAAACATTGAACCAACATAGATACATAACTTAAATGATTAATTACATCTCCAAGAGGATACTTTTATTGCTTCTCTATAATATCTATAGGCAACACCTTCCTTTTATGAAATTATTTATTTTAAAAATAAAAATATATTATGTTGAAATATGAACTTCATACTTACTAAAATATGGACAAAAAAATATATTACATAAAATTTCTAGGATTAAAATATAATATTTAATATTTTTAAATATTCGATTAGTATAAATTTTGATGAATCTATAACATAGTATTCGATTATACTATAAATATATATATATATATTAATTATATTTGACCCAAAGTTTAAGATTTTTAATATTTTTTTTTAAAAAAAAATTATTAAAAATCTTAAACTTTAGGGTCAAATAAATATAATAATTATTATATATATGTATATATATATATTCCAAATATCTATAAGTTTCATGTTCCTTATTTTGATGTAGTGAATACATCATCATTAGATAATAGAAATTATGGAAATAATTATTTATTTATTTATTTTTAAATATTGCAATGCAAGGATGTCTTTAAATTCTATATATGTTTTGATTTTATTCCTAAAAATATGATGGAGAATGGGTGTTGTAGTATCATTTTCAATCACATTAGAACCATGAAATGACATTTACAAGTTGAAAGGATAATTATAAAACTATAGAAAATTAAGATATGGCCAATTTGTTTATTATCATTTTGAGGTCATTTATCTATTCTCTATATCTAAAATAATTTGATAAAAAATATATATATCTACGTCAAAATTTACCCAAAAGTAATGGAAATTAAAATAGGATATTTTTAATTTTATATCTATTTTTTAATAATAATTAAAAAAATACACAAATATAACTAATATATTATTCACAATACACTCTTCTAGGGGTGGGAAAAAACATGCAAACACCTGAACCGATCCAATCCGAACCGAACATATTTGGTTCGGTTCCTATCATGTTTCTCTAGGTGTTCGGTTCTCAATAGAACCGAACACCCAAGGTAGGGTGTTCGGTTCGGTTTTGGGGTCCAAAAAACCGAACCGAACACCTAAACATATTTTTAAAAGATTTTATATATTTTACTATTATTTAAAGTTCAAACACCCAAAAAATCTACTTATTTGATTTGATTTTGATTTGTTTTTGTTTAAATACTAATATTTGTTCTATATTTGAATCAATTTCATTAAAATACATTTTAATGACTATGTATTTTTATAAATAGTCAAAAAAAAGTCAACAAAATTTGAACACTCAAGAACCGAACCGAACCGAACATGTTTGAGGGTGTTCGGTTTAGTTCGGTTCGCCATAGAATATTTGGATGTTCGAAAACACCTAAAACCGAACACCCAATTTACATATTTATGTTCGGATTCACTCGAAACTGAACCGAACATGTAGTTGCCCACCCCTACTCTCTTCTATTCAATTAAACTTACGTGGATAAACTTTTGATGATTTTTTTTTTCATAAAAATTTGCTTATAAACTTGATTGAAAAGTTTAATTGAATTTATTATTTACAATACTCTCATCTAATTTCAAATTTCTATCTATTAAAACTAACCAATTCCAACCTTTAAAAACAAATGTGTAAAGGTTTAAAAAAGGTTTAGTCGTGCTATCAATATAACTAATATGCATGGTACATATTGTGTTTGGCTCATTTAATATTACTGGGAAGTTCGGGGTGCGGTTAGGATTCAGGAGAGTTTAGGGATTTATGTGTAATTATTATACTAGGGTTACACTATATATTTATTGTAATGCCTAACGTTAAAGTGTAGAAACTCAGTATTAAAACACATAATAAAACTCTAAGGTGAGGAGCCGCAATCGCCGAACCACTATAACTCTCTGTGTTATTTTTCTTTTCTATTTCCGCATTACAGTTGCATTCATAACAAGTGGTATTAGAGCCTGGTTCGTTCTCTAGGAAGATTAGAGATTTATTTTTCTGAAAAATTAGGAAACTTAGCACATAGATCTTTAGGATGATTTCGTCTTCTGCGAAATTTGAGGTGACGAAATTTGATGGAACTGGAAATTTCGGATTATGGCAAAGACGGGTAAAAGATCTGTTAGTGCATCAGGGAATGACAACTATGTTAGAAAAAGAAAAATCGAAAGATATGCCGGATTCAGAATGGAGCATACTAAATCAGAAGACAGTTTCTGTGATTAGACTTTATTTAGCGGATAAGGTGATGGTCCAAGTTATTGATGAATAATCACCTACAACAGTTTGGAAGAAACTGGAAGATCGCTATATGTCAAAGTCGTTGACCAATAAATTGCTCCTGAAACAGAGATTGTACGGCATGAAAATGATAGAGGGTACAGAATTGAGACAGCACATAGACGGGTTTAATCAGCTTATCGGGGATTTGCATCGGGTTGATGTAAAATTTGGTGATGAGGATAAGGCACTGATTTTGTTAAATTCCCTACCGACTTCATATGATAATTTGGCCACAACACTTACATGCGGTAAAGATACTCTGATACTGGAGGAGGTCACAGCAGCTCTGTTAGCATTCAGTTTGAGAAAGAAAACCAGTGAAGAGAGTTCTCATGCAGAGGGACTTCTGGTTAAGGGTGGTCAGAATCGTGGGAGAAATCAGTCAAGGAATGAGGGTAGGTCTCGATCTAAATCGAGAGGTAAGAAATCCGTAAAGTGCTATAAATGCGAAGAGATAGGTCACATAAAGAGAGAGTGCCCTAAGTGGAAAGGAAAGGGTACTGATAGTGGTTCCAATTCTGGTTCGAAGGCAGTAAATGTGGTTGAATGCAACTCAGATTCAGATGGAGACATGTTGTCTATTTCATATAGCACAGATCATGTAGCAGATTCATGGATACTTGATTCAGGATGTTCGTATCATATGACTCCTCACAGGGAATGGTTCAGTACATTTAGGTCAGTTAATTCTGGTTCAGTTCTTATGGGCAATAATAATTCTTGTAAGATTGTTGGGATAGGAACTGTTAGAATTAAGACGTGTGATGGTGGTGTGAGGACTCTAGGTGATGTGCGGTATATACCTGATTTAAGGATGAGTCTGATTTCACTAGGCACCTTAGATTCTAAAGGGTATAGTTTTAAGTCTGAAGGTGGAATGATGAAAGTGACAAACGGTGCTATGGTTGTAATGAAGAGACAAAAGTTCTCAGGAAACCTTTACAGGCTGCTAGGGACTACAGTTGTAGGTGGAGTAGTCAGTGTTGAGTCTGATCAGGATGATACAGTTTTTGGCATAAAGGTTAGGTCATATGAGTGAGCGGGGCATGATGGAGCTTCACAAAAGAGGTTTGTTGAAGGGTATAAAATCATGTAAGTTAGATTTCTGTAAAATTTGTATTTTGGGTAAACAACACAATGTGAAATTCAATACAGGCTCACATAGAACTGGAGGGTTGTTGGACTACATTCACTCAGATGTTTGGGGACCAGTGAAAGAGGTATCACGGGTAGGATATATGTATTTTCTGACATTCATAGATGATTTTTCAAGGAAGGTTTGGGTATACTTCATGCGGCACAAGTCTGAGACTTTTGAGAAATTCAAGGTGTGGAAAGCTGAAGTTGAAAACCAAACATGTAGAAAAATCAAGTGTCTACGTTCAGATAATGAGACTGAGTACACAGATTCAGGATTCTTGAGATTTTGTGAACATCATGGGATTTAGAGACACTTTACAGTACACAAGACACCACAACAGAATGGTGTGGTGGAAAGGATGAACAGGTCGTGCTGAAAGAGCTAGGTGTCTCAGGTTGAATGCTGGGTTATCTAAGAATTTCTGGGCAGACGCAGTAAGTATGACTTGCTTCTGGATAAACAGATCACCTAGATTATCACAGGATATGAAGACTGCAGGGATATATGGACAGGTAACGACGTCGATTACTCTGATTTGAGAGTGTTTGGGTGTCTGGCTTATATGCATGTTTCCAGTGATGAGAGATCGAAATTAGATCCGAAGTCTAGACAGTGCATCTTTCTCGGGTATGAGAAAGGGGTTAAAAGGTATAAGTTGTGGGATCCACAAGCAAAGAAGGTGATCATTAGCAGGGATGTGATCTTTGACGAAAGATCAATGCTAGAGGGTACTCAGGAGAATAAGAAGCAAGGGACATCAGACAATGGTAATAGCAGAGATGTGGTGCAGATTGAATTAAAGAAGAGTGTTGAGCAAGTGAATAGTCAAAATTCAGAGGCTTCTACTTCAAGTGAGCACCACAGTATAGCCACAGATAGACTTAGACGCACAATCAGACCACCGGAGAGATATGGGTTTGAGGATATGCTTTCTTATGCACTTATTACTAGTAGCGGGGATCCAACTACGTTCAATGAGGCTTTAGAAAGTCAGGAAAGAGATAGATGGATGGGTGCTATGGTTGAAGAGATTGAGTCTCTACATAAGAATCAAACGTGGGATCTGGTGGAGCTTCCAAAAGGGAAGCGGATTGTTGGGCGAAAATAGGTATACAGAAAGAAGGATGACGGAAAGTTCAAGGCTTGGTTAGTAGCGAAAGGGTACTCACAGAGAAAAGGGGAAGATTATGATGAAATATTTTCTCCAGTGGTTAGACACACTTCTATACAATGTGTCTTAAGTCTTGTAGCTCATTTTGACATGAAGTTGGAGCAGATGGATGTAAAAATAGCATTCCTTCATGGTAATTTGGAGGAAGACATTTACATAGATAAGCCTGAGGGGTTCACTCAACCAGGTAATAAGCACTTAGTCTGTAAATTGAAGAAGTCGCTCTATGGGTTGAAGCAATCTCCAAGGAAATGGTATAAACGGTTTGACTCGTACATGGTAAAGATTGGCTACATTAGATGTGAGTACGATTGCTGTGTGTATTTTAGGAGCCTGAAAGATGGTTCATATATTTTTCTGTTGTTGTATATGGATGATATGTTGATTGCTGCTAGAAATATGACTGAGATTGATAAGTTGAAAAACTTATTAAGCAAAGAATTTGACATGAAAGATTTGGGTGCTGCCAAGAAGATTCTTGGGATGGAGATTCGCAGGGATAGGACATCTGGGAAGTTATGGCTATCTCAGAAAGTTGTGCAGAAGGTGCTGAAGAGTTTTAACATGACAGATGCTAAGGCTGTGAGCACACCACTAGCGAGTCATTTTAAACTGTCTACTAACAGTGTCCAGTTTCGAAGAAAGAAATGGAAGACATGTCAAAGGTGCCATATGCAAGTGTTGTAGGATGTCTGATGTATGCAATGGTCTGTACAAGACCTGATTTAGCTCATGCAGTGAGTGTAGTGAGTAAGTTTATGGAAAATCCTGGGAAGCAGCATTGGGATGCTGTCAAGTGGATTTTCAGGTATTTGAGGGGTACCATAGATTATGGTATCATGTTTGGTAGACAAGAGGATGTACTATTAGTTGTGGGGTACGTAGATTCGGATTATGCAGGGGATGTTGCTAATAGGAAGTCTACTTCAGGCTATGTTTTTAATCTTGCAGGAGGTCCAGTTTGTTGGCGATCTCAGTTACAATCTACAGTGGCTATGTTTACAACTGAAGCTGAGTACATGGCAGTTTCTGAAGCTGCAAAAGAGGCATTGTGGCTTATAGGGTTGGTTAGAGAACTGGGTATTCAGCAACATGGGTTCCCTTATATTGTGACAGTCAGAGTGCCATCTATTTGGCAAAGAACCAGATATATCATGCTCGAACGAAGCATATTTATGATATCATAAGATTAGGGAGCTGATTTGTTCAGGTGACATAGATCTTCAGAAGGTGCACACTTCTGAGAATGCAGCGGATATGTTGACGAAGACCATCACTGCAGAAAAAGTTCAAGCATTGCTTAGACTTGGTTAATGTCTCAAGTTGCTAGTAAAGCAGGATGACCCGAACTTATCCAGGTGGAGCTACTTGTTATTTCTTAAGGGGTGAATTCGCCAAGGTGGAGATTGTTGTGTTTGGCTCATTTAATATTACTGGGAAGTTCGGGGTGCGGTTAGGATTCAGGAGAGTTTAGGGATTTATGTGTAATTATTATATTAGGGTTACACTATATATTTATTGTAATGCCTAACGTTAAAGTATAGAAGCTCAGTATTGAAACATATAATAAAACTTTAAGGTGAGGAGCCGTAAAGTGGACGTAGGCACATTGCCGAACCACTATAACTCTATGTGTTATTTTTCTTTCCTATTTCCGCGTTACAGCTGCATTCATCACAATTGATAAATAGAAGTAGTATTACTAATTAACATCAAATTCCTAATCTGAAACCTCTTGAGTGCAAATTGCAGCTTAATTAGACAATGTTATAATGTAAAGTCCAAACAAAGATTCCAATTAAGCCAAATTGGAAGCCAGCATTGATTTAATTGAATACAAATAAAACATCTAATCGTTGAAAAAATTAATCAAAGTAAACTAGATCACTCAAACAACATTATTGTCCAACATCAAAATATAAATATATAAAATTTAGCTCCATTATTTGGTAAAAAAAAATTTAAAAAAAAAAATAAAAAATAAATCTATACATAGAGAATCTATCTTCTTTTTTTTCACCTTTTAATTTAAATATTTATTTTTATACTATTTTTTAAAAACAATTTCAAGATTAGACTGGTTGTGTCACTTCAATTTGGACAGAAAATGGGGTGAACCCTACCTAGGGATCCAAATTAGGATTTTACTTTTTAATTTTAATTTTTAAAATAATATTTTCATGGCTGCAAATGACATGCAATTTTTTTATTATCATTATTTAGAAAAGACATTACAATTATTTAATATATAATAATTGAAAAAAAAATCATTTGTTTTATTAAAGAGTTGCAAATTGCTATGAATTATTAAAAATCAATTAATAAAATAATATTCATAGAAAAAGAACTATAGAATACACTTTTTTTTAATAACAACTTAATATATATATATATATATATTTATATATATATATATATTATAGTAAAGTATTTTACTAGTGAGAATATGATTTTAAGTTTGATAATTAAATTCATTAAAAAAAACATTTAATAGAATTTAATACCATGACAAGTATTATGTAAAATATTGATATATATATATATATATATTTTGAGGGAATGTAAAATATTGTTATATAAAAATTATAAATAATTCTAAAATTAGATAACAAACCTATTTCATTAACGATTAATATTGTACTATCTCACAGAAAGGGTTATATTTTTATTTATTATGTGATAATTGTTAAGATAAGAATAGGCAATCAAAGGAATCTGTATGGAAAAAAATAGTTTAGTAGTTAGTATTCTATTATTGAGTTTAGAAAGAAAAACACATGATTATTAAGCAAGTCAAAAAAGGTGAAAATAGATGTGTTACAACTTTTTAAAAAATATATATATATATATATATTATATTATATTATATTATATTATATTATATTATATTATAAAAGTGTTATGATGTTAAACTGTGGTCACATGTTCAATTTATTTATTTTTTAATTTTTAAAAAAAATTACTGTCACCATTATAATAATTTTAATTTGGTTACACTTAATAGTTTTTATAATTAAAATTTTAAAAATTTAAGTATTTGAAAATTTTAAGACATTATTTAAATTATATGAGGAAATGTCCAGAATTTATATATACTAAAACTTCTAAACGAATAAAAAAAATACTTTTAAAGGATAAAAACAATTAAATTTATAATTTTGAGTCTAGGTGTATAATATAATATTTGTAAATTAATTTTAGCTAATTTTTATTAATTTATAGATGGAAAAAATATTAATTTTGTTTAAAAAATTATAATTTATAATTTATCATCGTTTAAATTATATGGTCATCACCAACACAAATTGAATTTTATTAAAAATAATTAAAAATTATTTTAATTACTTCGTTAGAAAAGATAAATTAATTAAATTATATATAAAATTAATATTTTTCATAAAATAAATTCATTTGAATTTCAATAAGTAATGTAAATTTTTTAAAAAATTAAAATTTACAAATATATTTAAAAAGTTTTTTTAAAGTCAAAAAAATTATTATTTTTAAATAAATTATAAACATAAAATATGATATTGTATTAAAATTTTAATCTCACAAATTTAAATAATTATGCCACCTATTAAAACTATCAATATACTTCACACATTACATTATATTATGTTAAAATTACATCAAAGAGTTCTAATGTTTTTTAAACGTTTGAAGGATTAATCTAATCACTCTTCCAAACTACAATGAAGTTATTTTTACTCGAAAGAAAATGGTCAATTATGTTATCCAATTTTATGTTCCTAAAGAAAATAATGATTCTATTATAGATAGGTGTTTCATTAATAACAATCATGATAATAAATTATTAATATGCATGTGAAACCCTTTTATTTGAATGATAATTTTGGTTAAAATTATTCATATGCCCACCCAAACAATGACTCCCAAAAAAGGCAACATGGACCATGCAAATTATTCATTAACATTATCTTCACTTTTTGATCAATAAAGTTGCAATCCATTCCTTGGAAAGATTATAATCACCATTTCATAACTTATTAAAGGTTCTTCTAATTAGGGTAAGGCTTTGTTAAAAGGTTTTCTCAATTGTACAATATTTTAACTTGTAATAAGATGAAAACTTTGACTACAATCTCAATTTTTTTCTTAAATTTAATTTAAAAATTAAGTCATTTTATATTTTAAAAATTGCATTATAAATAATAATATAGTTTATAAAAATATAGTTTTACTTTTTTATATATAAAATATTAAAAATAATTCAATTTTTAAAACTATTTTTTAAAATTCTCTATTGAAAAAAAAAAATCAGACTATCATAAATTTAGGTTTTCATCTAGTTTTGACGGAAAATATAAGTAGTTTTATTATTACAATTAATAAAAAAATATTATCCCAACTATTTTAATTTTTCTGTTTAAGTTATTATTATTTTTATCCTATTTAATTATTTTAAAATCAAATTATAACATTTTTTAAGTCATTTTGAAATTGAATTATAAAATAAATGTGAATAATTTCAAAATCTAAAGGTAAAAGGATAATTTTGCTTTGTATCTTACCTACCTTGTTGCAAAATTTCCAAATATACCTCTATAAAAAAAGTTAATCATTTAAATTTAATAATAAATGGAAGGTTCCTTCCTTCTTGATTTCTTAATTTTTCAATAAGCTACACTCACATTACTACTTATAAGTGTATTATCCAATTACTACTTTCTTACAAATTTTCATTCCAAAAGAAAAATCCAACATACTCCCTATTATTGAAAAAATCAAAAATTAAAAAATATAAAATAAAATAGTTGCCACTTTATCCTTTTTAAAGTTAAAATCAGTTAATCATCTTGTCAATTTATTTCTAATTAAATACAACAATCAAACTAAGTCTATAACATTGAACACAATTTTTATCCTTAGGGTTTTTCTAATTATACAATTTTGATGTCCACATATTTTCCAATTTTATAACCAACTTTTTTATTTGATTTCAATTAGACAAGTGACTAAAAATAATTTATAATAGTCCAAAAATTACCATTTTCTTCAATTTTTGATTAGTGGTGTCTAATTTTGTAAAGCATGAGAAAAAATTGTCTAATTTACCATTTTTTGGGGCCACTTTATTTACTTTTAGATTAAGATGAGGATCTAGGTAGGTATATAAATATATTTCAAGTTTCTATGGTTTTAGCTGTCTAAATTAATATCTTTAGTCAAAATAATTATTCTCTTTTTATTCATTTTCACAATCCCTAATTAATGTTGATTTGAATTTTAATCCACTTAAAAAATACATTGCATATTTTATGGAAATTATTTTATCTAATATTTTTAATTATTTATTTATATTAATTAAATACAACTTGCACATCATCATGATGTAAAATTTTCTTATTAACTTGAGTTTCAATTAACTAAAAGGGAAAAAAAAAGTAAAAATAACTAGCACATTCTATTATAAAAAATTATTATTATTATTATTTAAAAATTTTAAAATATTAATATTACATATTTTTTTTCAAATTTATTATTATTATTATTATTATTATTATTATTCATTTGAATACCCCTTTCATTTTTTATTTTTAAAAATATTTATTGAAAAATTTAAAAATAAAAATTTATTAATGATTTTTCTTGGTGTAGTTTTACTTCCTGACCTGATTTGTCCCATAAACAAATTAAAATCGAAAAATAGAGGTAATATAATAGTTTTGGTATTTTTTTTAAAAAACATTAATTTTAATTTAAAAATATAACTTTTTTAATAAAAAATTTAAAATACAATACCCCGTAGTAAAAAGACTATTAAAATATTTAGGAAAAATCTCTATAAACTCCATGTAAATGATGTTAAAATTTGCTAATTACAAGTTAATGAAACCATGTTAGAAAAAGCTATAGGAAAATTAAGATGAAATGTCAACATTATAAAAACTATTTATTTGATAATAGCTAGGGTTAAAATTTTTAACAAAGAAAAAATGAAAGATACATGACATCTAACCCTAATTTATTTCACTAAGTGGAGGAGACAATTAGCTCAATTGTGAATTAGGGTTTCATACAAATTTTGGAAATTTCAAGGTCCCCTTTTCTCCTACCCAATTTTCCACATTTAATTTTAAAGTTGGTAGGGTTTAAACTCATCATCATTGAACATCAAACTTGGTAAGTAAAATTACTAATATCAAACAACATCATCTTACCTTTATTTTATTTTATTTACTTGGCACCCCTATATATAGTATTATTAATTATTTCTCTCTATTTTTTTCATATCTAATTAATTAGTAGTAATTTATATTTCTCAAATAATTATTAATAATAAAATAAATTAATGCATGAAATTATATTTTGTATAAATAAACTAATAATTATACTTATATTTTTAAATTTAAAATTTACGATATTACACGATGGCATATGGATCTTATGAAATTAATTTTTATTTTAAAGGTGAGTCACCATAAAAATATGTATTTATACCAGGAGTTAAGTCAGAAAAGAAAAAATTGTAAGCAGATATTAAATGAAAATATCTTATACATAAGACATTGATTAAAATTGAAAATATTAACCACATTTATTGTAATTACCCTTTAAATATCCATTACATAAAAAAAAATAGGGTCATTTGCATTTTTAAGTTTTTTATTAAAAAAATTATATATTTAGACCAACATTAAAATTTTTACAAAACTAAACTTTTAAAAAAAAATTTTGCAAAAATAGACCAAAATGACCATTTTACCCTTCAATATTAAAAAAAATATACACAGCCGTTTCCTGGTATTACATACCGGGAAATAGGCAAAATTGAAATTTCGTTTCCCGGTGTGTAATACCGGGAAGTAAAAAATTATTTTCTGGTATTACACACCAGGAAACAGGCAAAAATCAAAGTCAGTTTCCTGGTGTGTAATACCAAGAAATGATTTTTCATTTCCTGGTATTACTCACCGGGAAGCTGACAAAATTTTGCCTGTTTCCCGGTAGTACATACCAGGAAGCTCATTTTTTGCAATTTTTTTTTAAAAAAATTTATTTTTGTAATTTTTTTGTAAAAAAGTTTAAAAGTGAAAAAATTTTAGGGTTGGTCTAAAATTAAAATAAAAAAGTTGATAAGGTCTAATTTTGCGAATTTTAAAAAAAAAAATATAATATTGATTACAAAAGAATTTTTAATTCACATAACTCCATATTTCAAAAATTAATATATATATATATATATATTTAATCTAAAATTTTAAATTTTGATTTTAAAAAAATATATAATGGTAAATATTTGAAACATAATTTAAAAATATTTATTTCAATATATATATATATATAATATGAAAAAAAAATAACCTTAAGCAATACCATATAATTGGTAAAAGCCAAACACAAAATTCATGCTTTGCTTATGGAAGAAAAAGCAATAGGGCTTGAAATATTGCTTATGATAGAAGCAATACATTATATAATATATATATATATATATATATATGGTTATTTCCAAAAATACCCCATTTTTTCAAATATTTTATTTTGAGCACCCGGTTTTGAAAGTTTTGGAAAACCACCCCAAAATCAAAACCACTAGTGGTTTTTGGTAATTTTGTGAGTGGTTTTGGTGTTGTATGAGTAATTTTGATCTTAGAAATTTTCTGAATCTCTAAATTAAACATATAGAATTTCAAAATCACTCATATAACACCAAAACCACTCACAAAAATACCAAAAACCACTAGTGGTTTTGATTTTGGGGTGGTTTTCCAAAATTTTCAAAACCGGGTGTTCAAAATGAAACGTTTGTAAAAATGGGGTGTTTTTGGAAATAACCCTATATATCTATATATATATATATATATATATATATATATATGGATTTAATTGATGCATGTGAAAAAATTAATTGCAGCTGAGGGTTTTGCTTGATATGTTGAGCCATGAGAGTACATAAGCTTTACCAGAACTTTGTTTTTTCCCTATCAATTATTTCTCTGATTTCAGAACCTAAAAGTACATGCACCAAGTAATTCTTTCTTTGTCATCTTTTCAAATTTTTATTTATTTGGTATAAGTCTTTTCTTTATTTGTTAATAGAAATTAGGGTTTAATTTTTTACTAATTATTATTTGAATAATTAAGTAGATTTGTTATCTATAAGCAAAGGAGTTGTTTGGAATTTGATATTGTGGATATAAATGGGAATTAAAGTGAATTTTACTAAGAAAATATAAAGTTTATTTAAAAATAAATAAATTATAGAGTATCCATTATCATCTTTTTAACTTTTGAAGCAAACCTATTATAAGAATAATTAATTAATTTATGAGGAAGAATACAAATAGAAAGAATTATATTGTAATATTATTTTATTTTTTTGAAAATTTAATTTTTATATTTCATATAAGGATTTCAAAAAATATTTAAAAATAGAAATAAAATGAAAATATTTAATTTTTTTAGAATGAAATAAAAAAAAATTCTAATATGTATTTGTGTTTTATTATGATCATTATTTATTTATTTATACCATGTAAGCTAAAAAGTTGATGTGAAATTGTATCAAAAACAAGAAATATTCCATTATTCCATGTTAGATTAATTGTATGTATAGCTATAGACATGACAA
Organism: Cardiospermum halicacabum; assembly: GCA_031304145.1. Classification (NCBI taxonomy): domain Eukaryota; kingdom Viridiplantae; phylum Streptophyta; class Magnoliopsida; order Sapindales; family Sapindaceae; genus Cardiospermum; species Cardiospermum halicacabum. The sequence continues at coordinate 3,272,406 of CM062391.1, read as the reverse complement.
TTACAATAATAAGACAAGTTGAAATGTATTTGTTAAACAAAAGTTAAATATGACTTCTAGAATCAACTTTTTCTTTCAATTTATTTGTGAAACATGTGTGTTAATATTCCAATAATAAATTATAGAATTTGATATTAAGACATCACAATTATTATCATTAAGAATCTCTCAAAGTCAAATTCTATGAATATTACACAAAATCTAAAAAAGAAGAGGAAAAATAATATTAAAAGTACATGAATAATAGTACTTGGTCGTTAAGAGATTTAAGTAAATTAATTATTAGTAGGTTGGTGATGTTAAAACTAATACTATTTCATTAACCTTCACAATAGTAAATCTAAAATGTAAATTTTATTTGGTTTAAATAAATTTGACTATTTATTTACATATTATTTAAATTATTATAATGAGTGATTTTATAAGATTTATTTAGTGAAATTTTATTTTAATATATCAAATTATGTGATATGTTATTTGAAAATTTAAGTTATTATTAAATATCATTCAAATTTCTATAATTAAATACATAATTATCAATTAAAAAACATATTTTAATTATTTAATTTAAATGGATCATATAATACATGAAATAAAATTTTAAATTTTTATATAAATTACTTTAATGTTGAATTAAGTTATTGAACCATGTAAATTTTGTTTTTTAAAATAATTTTTTTAAAATTTTAATTTCACAAAATAATTTTTTCAAACTTTCAATTACGTAAAATATATTTTTATAATATTTTTATACTCACCATATGCATCAGTAAAATTTGTAATATGTGAATAGTCTGCGTTATAAATGACAGATATTACTCATTCATCACCAGAATAAAAATATGATGAAAATTCATTTTATAAAATTAAAGTTTGAAAAGTATTTATTTATGAAATAAAAATTTATTTATTTATAAATATAAATTTGTTTTAGTTGACTTTAAAATATTTTGTATTTTTTCAAATTTTATTTTATAAATATATATATATATATATATGAAAATGTAAATATAGATTACTAAAAAGAAGCAGTTAACAACTCAATAATGCAAAGAAAGTAATAAAATCTGAAAAATGAAACCAAAAAAATGTAAAATAGGTGTTTTCTTGTGTTCATGGCAACCCCACCTCTAAAATAAATAAAAAAAAGTCCACTCTTCTTCTTCCTCAATATTGAAGAAAGCTTTTCTCTTACTTTTTTCCTTTTCTTTCACTTCATTAATATCATATCAATTTTGACATCAATCAATAAATTCATATATATAATTTTATTTATAAAATAAATATTTATATCATGTTTGTTTTTTTAATATGATGAAATCATCATCTTCTAGTTTGTTTTCTTGCTTTTCTTTGTATCCCCACGTGGGAGGCTTTGTGATTTCATAATTATAAGCATATTTTGTTGTTGTTGATGATTGTTTATAGTAATTTATAATGATATTAATTTTATATAATATATAATTTAGTATTATTAAATCATTGAAAAATATAATAATTTGAATCGTGTAACGGCAGCATCAAAATATATTTGAAACGTAAGGAATATAGTGTACAAAAATGCTTTAAATGGTTGAATTTATTTTCTTTCACTTGTGAAATTGACTTACTAACAGCTTTGTTTGGTTTGGTTTTGTTTGGTCCCCATCATTCTACCAAAGTCTTCTCTGCTTCCTCCTTAGTATTTGGTTTTTGGATTCTTTTGGTGGTGGGAACATTTTTTAAATTCATTTCATCATTTTAATACTAAAATAATAATAATATAAATATAATAATAATAATTTATTAAAAAAAAAAAGATCCGCTGTATTTTTGAATTTTTTATAAATTTTTTATTAGTTTTTAATTATTACATATAGACCAAAATAACTATAATATCTCTATTTTCCGGCAAATCAAATCAGGAAACAAAACCACACCAACAATCAGTAAAATATCTGGTTTCATTTTTGTTTTTCCAAAAAAAATTTAATTTTGTAATTTTTTTATAAAAAAAGTCTAAAAGTAATTAAAAAAAATTGATTTAAAACTAATTTTTATTTTATAAAATCTTATTTTATATATTTTTATTTAAAAAATTATTCCATTATTTTTATAACAAAAATTTTCATAATTTACATAAATAAAATCACCTGATAATTTACTGTAAAATTCATTAATATTAATATAATTCGAAAATTTTAAAATATATATATATAGTTTTATTGTATCATAACATACATGATCAAACCCTAGTTTACTAAATCTCATAAAAGAATTGAAAACCAAATCATACATTTTTACTAGACATTATAGTATAGTTCAAAATTGTCCTTTAGTTATTAGTCTCAAAACGAAATACACAACAAAACCAACATTTTAGATTTTAAGCAAGCAAAAACCTAAATTAATTACCAACCCCAATTGTCTTTTTATTACTTACATGAACTATATATATATAACTAACCATTTGAGATGTGACAAACACATATTTAACCATATGATTAATAACTATTCAATCTTTATTAATATTGTCTCTATATTTCTTCTCTAATTTCCTTTTCATTCAATTGCTTAAAAATCTAGAAACTTTATAAAGTTTAATATGTGGGGTTTCTAGTGGTCCTCTTTAAGTGATTTTCCATGGACATTGGGACCATGAACAACATTTATATATGGTGTGTGTACATATTTATATGTTTGTTTCTTTTATGTGTATTAGAATATTTGTTTAAAGTTGACTAGGGTCTATTTCAATTACAAAAAGGGTTTAATTATTGATCATCACATGAAATCATATCTTATCAATTTGTTTGATTGATTAAGTCCTTATAAATGGGAAATGGTTGTTTTTTCTTCTACACATGTCAATGAGCTAGCTGGTTTGATAATTTCAATTGGTCAATCGTACTAATTGAAGAAAAGAACCGAAAATTAACAATTATTCAGATACAGATTAATAATAATTTTTTATATTTAAATTATAAAAGTATAAATCAAGTGTTTTAAATAATTTTTTTCCTAAGAAGAATGGTAAATGAATATATTAAGGTTTTGAATTTTGATTGATTTTGGGTGTGGGGTAGATTAGAATTAGAGTATGAGAAACAGCTCAAAATGCAATTTCTTTTTTGTAATAGTAGAAAAGAAATTGTAATTTTCTTCACTAGAGTTATTTCTTTATTTATTTTTAGTCTACTATGAATGTAGGGTAGGTTTTGTTAAAAAAGATTTAAATAAAACAAGAAGTGAAGTTTCTAGGAAAAATTCCTGCTAAAAGTGTATGGTTTGTATATATAATAGCTAGAACTTCAATTTTTTTAAATTTATTTATAATTTTAAGAATAAAAAGAAAAAATATAGTTTGATTCGAAGATGGAAGGATTTTAGATAAAAGCCAACTTAATATTGTGACAACGAATAAGATTGAATGAAATAAATTTGCATTTTTTTTTAATTAATGAGATTAAAAGTATGTTTTACATTTTTTATCATTGATTATTTTTAAAATAATGTTAGATTTATGGTTGGATTTAACATTAGTATTCATTTTAATTTTAATTTTTAATTTAGTAATTCAATATAAAATTAATATAATATATTAGTAGAAATAAAATTAAGAAATAATAACTAAATTATTTATTAATGAAAGGATAATAAATTAAATTGATCAAATTGCACTTTTATCCTACTTTCTGAAGGAATGTAGATTATAGACATAAATTTTTTTGTTTAATATAAACTTACATGCTGCTACTTAGGAGTAAAATTTTGATGAATTTGTCAAATTTGTCAATATATATATATATATTACTTAAATAAATGTGTACTGTGTGATGTTTATTTTGAAGTTGATTTTATTCCTATTTATTAGAAAATAGATTGTCCCATAATTATAAAAATACATTAGATAGTGGTTTACCGTCTAAAAATTCTATTAAAAATTCTATTTGAGTAGTATTTTTCGTCTAAAAATTTTATTGCAATTTTTTTTTTTCACTTGGACGAACATCTTAAATATTTAGATGCTGCTTACATCCCTTTAAACCGAATTATTTTTCTTTTTTACTCTTTAAGCGACTTGTTTGATGGTGTATTTAGAGAAGTTATATAAATTTATATAGTGCATACAAATTTTTTTAATATTTTTTTAAATATATAATTTTTAATAAAGTTTTTAGAAAATAAAATTTTAAAATATAAAATTATATTTGATTCATTTTTTTTTAAATTATTGTTTTTATATAATAATTATTATTTTCAAAATATTTAATTATATTTATATATTTATCTTTATAAGATTTTCAACTTAGTGATTATGTGGAGCATTTAAAAAAAAAAACCTAAAAAAAATTAGAATTATTCAAAAATACTATTTAAAAATGAAATTTATAGTAAAAAGTTATTATTTTAAAAGTCATAACATACAAGTTTAATTGTTGTTATCAATTGATCTACTTAGTTCTTTATTTAAAATAATGAATATGAATGAACAATGAAGGCCCATAAGCCTTAAGCTCCCACAAATCCACCAAATTAATTGGATAATCACCATTTCAACCCTTTAAATTAATACGATTTTTTATTTGAATTTTAAATTTTGCAAAATTTCATTTGAACCTTTCAACTTGTCAAAAACGAGTTATTTGGACCCAAAGTCATTTCCAATTTAAAGGGTCATATCAAATGTTAAGATATAAGGTATATAATATATATATATATATATATATATTTTATTGATTGTGGTTTATACTCTTATCCATATCTGCATGGAGAGTTCAAATGAAATTTCTCAAATTTTAAAAATTCAACTTCAAAATTGTACTAACTTAAAGAGTTCAAGTGATTATCCAAAAACTATTTAGTAACACAATTTTTTTAAAAATTATTTAAATTTATTTTTATTTTAATTACTAATACAACTTTTACAATGCTGCTATCCATATAGAAGTTTGTATTTAATGGATTGATATTCAATAGATAGAATCACATGCTCAAAGATTAGAACAAATCATTAAATCTTCATTACATAGTTATAGTCCTATATGGACTAGAGCACAACATACAGAACAAACTGTCATAGATTCTATGATTAATACACACATTAACTCCAAACATATATATTACAGGTATCACAATTAGTTCCAAAAACTTTTCCAGAATATGAAGCAACAACAAGCTGTTGACTGATTGTTAATCATCATCATTCTTACTCAATGCTTGTCGAAATCGAACTCCAATAAAAATACCACCACCCTTTCAATGTCGCTGAGGAAGGCTTTTCGACCAGTCATGTCGCACCAATGGCAAAGGAGGGTACAAATCCTTATACAGATTCATCAAATGATTTGAATCAGCACAGCTTCTAGTCTCCTCATTCACCACCACCTTATTTGAAAACCTTGACACCTTCTGTTTCGCTTTGATGGATTCAGTCAAGTTCATATAGCTTGGTTTTCTATTATAGCCCTCTTCAGTGATAGAAACAGGAGTTAATGAAGCAGATGAGGATGAGGTAGATAGGGAGGATTCATCATAAGGTGACTCATTGCTAGGAGAGGAGGAAGAGCGCGCGATTTGAGACAATGCAGGTGGTTTAGCTATGACTTTTGTTGACATGTTGTTTCTTCTTACTTTAACTGAATCATGTTCTGAACAGTCCTCACTTCGCGAAAAGGGTATTGTTATATCTGAAGGGCAAGGATGAATCTCCCATGGCTTGGCTGCCATCCAATTGTCAAGCCAGGTCCAGCCTCCTACATTGGCTTTGTCTACCCGGTTGTGTTTGATTGGCGTTGCAGATGGCTTCCTAAGCCTGGAATCTGGACTTGGACATGATCTTGGTTGCTGAAAAACATCAATAACATTATGCTCCACTCGAATTCAATACAATGTTGATTCATAAAGCCTATAGAATGTAAAGGTGTTACCTGTTTAGAAGATGAGTACGCGATGGCTCTTTCTCTTTTCATTGCGCCTTCTTGTCTCATTTGAAGCTTTGCGCGTACTTCATCCGCAGTTCCAGGAATGTCACACCATCCTTTCTGTAAAATTTTCCACAAGTCGGTTCAATGTTTAGTATAGAATAATAACATCTTGTTATAAGCACAAAGTAAGGACAAGCTAATGAAATGTAGTACCTCAGCCAGCTTGGTGGGATCAGCATTCTTTGCATCTAGAGCTTCTTGTTCAGCGGCCATTGCAGCAGCAGACCTAGCCCTTACACGCTCCTGGACTCTAACAAGAGCTTGCATACATCTAAGAGTCACAGCAGCTTGTTTTCTCACTTGCCTTCCACGAAATATTGCTTGAATTCTCACCACTGCTTTTAATGCCCTCATCGCCCTCCTCGCCTGCATCATTCATTTTCATTGTGTTTATGTTGACTAATTACACACATTAGGCCTCCATTTTGATCCCATAAGTCTAATCAAATAATACTTTCAGAGCTCATATGATGTATTCTATCAACACAAACCCATCTGATCTGATAATAACAAAAACAATGACCTAACTCCAACTATGAATCCAACAACAATCAATTCACCATAACAAACAACTATATAGACATATCTAACAAGTGAGTCTCAACTCTACACATATTTTAGCTCAAAAGTTAGAAACTTTAAGCCATTACTGTGCATTTAAGATCAAACCTAACTTGAATCAACCAATCATATAAACCCTAATCGATTTCCAAGACTGTTCTACGAATAACAGCAACCAAAGGACGAAACTTTAGGGTTTATTTATTTATTTATTTATTATTATTATTATTATTATTATTTTTAAAGATAACACATAGTGTCAGGGTTTGAAGTAATATTAATGGAAAAATAGAGCTTACCAGGAGGCCGCGAAAGGCGGTTTGGATGCGAATAGCAGCCCATTCTTGCTTCACAACTTTGAAGTTTCTTGGTGGAGCTCTAACCAGAGTAGCCATGGCTGCATTGAAGGCCTCATCAGAATCAGAAACTTCTGATACCGCCACGTGGCTTCTCTTTGATGAATTCCCGTAATACCCTTCTGATGATGTCCTCCATAGCTTCCATTTCTTTTTCGTCTTCTCCATCGCTCTCTCCTGTATAAAGCCAAAACAAAACCTAAAACTTATCAAAACTGAAAAAACAAAAATTGGAAATTTTAATGACAAGAAACAAATAATGGGGTTCTAGGGTTACTTCTTCTGGTGTTTGAGGCTTCTTCTGATTGATTATGGACTTCAACCACTTTCCTGATACACCCATTTCGATGAAAACAACAAAGGTTTGTTCTTTGTGAGTTTGAAAAACAGAGCAAAAACAGAGTTTGAAGAAAAGGCTTGTGTTTTTCAATTGAGAGAGATAGAAAGAAATCAAATCAAATACAAATACAAATGAGTACAGATACCAACACACAGAGAAAAACAAATTTAAATTATTTTTTTTTAAATTTGGAAACAGAATTGGGACAGACAGAGGAGTTCTGGACAGTGATGTTGTTCCCTGGTGTTATGTTCTGTTTTGTTTTGTGATGAAGACAGAACAGAACAGAGAGAAGAGAGAGTGGTCTCGTTGTTGTTGGAAGTAGAAGAGAAGAGAAGAGACGATAGAAATGGGTTTTTCGGGAAAAGGAGACAACCGTTGGGGGTTGAGAAGTGGGAGAGAGAAAAGTGGACACTTTTAAAATTTGAAATTTGAAATTAAAATATTTATTTAAATTATTAACGTTGTAACGGATATATGAAGACTTTAATTTGTCAGAAAGTTGACTCTGGTTTTTTCCTCAAGTCAATTGTAGGGGGTCATACGTAATAATAATAAAATAAAATTGGAGATGATGACAGTATTCTAAAAATAAAAATAAAAATAAAATAAAATAAGAGGTGACGAAGTATAATAGTAATTAATTTTCATCATCTTATAAGGAATGTACAGTAATACATTTGATGTAATGTAATATTATTACACCCTTTTATTTACCTTCAAAACAATTTTTCATTTAAATAATTTTAAAAGAAAAGAAAAGGAAAAAAAGCCCTTATTTCCTGAACCATAATAGGCGATTGAAAGTTGACATCAATTGGTCTCTACAGGCCCATCTATTTGTTGTTGGGCCTGGTGTGATGGGCTTGGATACTGAAATGGATTTTTCTTGTAGTTATATAACTTAACATCAGTCAAATTTACATTATGGTCCTCCAAGAATCTGCAAAATCCCAGTAAAGTCTCTGGTGTTGGCTTGTAGTGACCACTTTTTGACCATATTTCCTAAACAAATTCACACAACATGTTAAAAGAGTGATTGAGGAACTCTTATCATACACCAATCAAGAAAAATGTAATCACATTGAATCTTGATGAGTTCGTTTTAGCTTAAAAGAATTCTATATTTTGAGATTGAATTTAATTTAGAAAATAAAAATACCTTAATCAATATATAAATAAATTGCTTTCATATTTTCTTACTGAATTAAAATTACAGTTCAACCACTTTATAACAATATAATTTATCTGATAATTATTATTGTAATAATATCATTATTATAGATAATAAATTTTATTATTATAGATAATAAATTTTATTACGTAATTTGAAAAAATCATAATTATTTATAGTGAAATATTATTATAGAGAATGACTTATATAAAAGGGTTTCACTGTATTACTAAATGTATATACTTTAAAAATATATATTTATATTTTTGTAATATATTAACATCTATTTAATATAAATTTGAAGTAATAATATAATATTTTTAAAATTTATTAGATTATATATTATAACGTAGAATCATTTTAAAATTTTTTATTAAGATTATAAAGTATTATCAACTCTCCTTTATTATTAAAGTAAATACTTATTTTTTTAACGAAAAATTGAAATTTTAATAGAATTTGAAAAAATTAATTTAATAAGAATAATCCGAATAAAATCAATAAAATTAAAATTTTATTAAATAATATATATTTTTTATATAATTTCCCCCGCATCGGCCCTCCTCCATCTGAATCGTCATTATTAGGCTCGTCTAATGGAGCAGAAACACTAAGAGATATCCTAACCTAGCAATATGTATGGTGTATGTATATGTATGTATACCTGAAGTATGCCATTGAGAGCAACCAATTTACCAGAAGCAATGGTGGCAGCACCAGAAAGAAAACTTGAGTGTTGAAAATAACCTTTCTTCTTCTCACCAACGTATAAATCCATTGATGTGCTTACAACAAATATCCATTCACTACCTTCTTCATCTTCTTCCATTGTTGAACTAGTGTTCACATGAACCCTAGTTTGCTTGTATACAAGCTTTCCATTCTCTATAATCACTTCATATGCTTCCCTCTCTTTCTGCCATCATTATCATAACATTTATATTTATTATATGAAATTGATGAAGTTGATATATTCACGTGTTTATGTAAATTGACTTTTAACTTTTAATTTTTGAAAGTTATATTTCTGATTTCTTTGGAAAAAGTTAAAATGTCTGTTTGAGATTACTTTTACTTTTAACTTCTGACTAAAAAAAAGAAACATAAACCATTTTCAGAAAGATAATATTTTTGACTTCATATGGAAGATCTTCTTCTTAAGATTGTAACGAGAATTCGGGTATACTTTCGTGTCCATAATTGGTTTTAAATTAGGAAAAGACTCGAAAACTATTTTGAAAGTGTCATATTTGATTAGAAATGATATTTCCTAAAGTGAATTTTAATTAGGAAAAAGATATCCGTGATGATTCTAAATAGGAAAAGGTTTTCTTAGTGGTTTAGGAATACTTTGTGACTAAGTAATCTAGTGCTATAAATACGATGCTTGTATCTATTATTAGATATCCTGAGAGAACAATGTAAATCTAGTTGGTTAGGTTTGGGAGGTGCCTGATGAGGGTCTAGGAACCATGGAGATATTGAGTTCTAGTATTGAGTCTTGTTATCTTATGAGAGCCACATGAGGAAAGCTTGTGTGTGAGACTGTGACCAATGGAATTGGGTTAGGGAGTGAGTGAGTGATATTCTGGTTGTAACTGTTGCTTTATAGTTAAATAGTGATTAGCCTCTCGTCGTCCTGACGATCATGGTTTTTTCCCGCTTTGGGTTTCCACGTAAAAACTTTATGTCTTATTTTCTATCTTTAATTTATTGTTTTGTGTATGTTTATTTACTTTGTGGTTACTAATACTTGTCTCAAATGCATTGGATCACCGATATGTTCAATAAGTAGTATCACAGCTAGCCATGTTTTCCCAACATTTCTAAAAGACCGGAAGCACTTCTGCTACTAATTATCCAAAAGGGTTATTTCTAAAAAAACCCCCACTTTTTCAAACGTTTCACTTTGAACCCCCGGTTTTGAAAAGTTTGGAAAACCACCTCCAAAATCAAAACCACTAGTGGTTTTGGTATTTTTTTTGAGTGGTTTTGGTATTTTATGAGTGGTTTTGAAATTCTACATGCTTTAATTTGGAGATTTTGAAATTTCTAAAATCAAAAATACTCATACAACACCAAAATCACTCAAAAAAAAATACAAAACCACTAGTGGTTTTGATTTTGGGGGTTGTTTTCCAAACTTTTCAAAACCGGGGGTTTAAAGTGAAACGTTTGAAAAAGTGGGGGTTTTTTTGGAAATAACCCTTATCCAAAAACCATTTGAAACAATTTTCAAAAGTAAAAAGACAAATATAAAGTATCAGTTTTTTAAAAATTACTTCTACACATTTAATTTTTCTTTCAATTATTTTATTTTATTTTTATTATCAGTGTAAAACAATCTGCAACATATCATTTTATATATTAAAGACATAACAATCTTAAGAAATTTAATTATATTTTTCAAACTAGTCCTTCAACTTCAGTAATAATATATTTAATTTCTAAATTTGAATCTATTACATCCTTTATTTGATGCAGAGTAATTATTAATTTTCAAACTTAATATTTTTTAGTCAGTGGCTCCACTTTTACATCAATCCAGAAAAATACAATATTTAAAGTTGAAAAATTGAAGAATTAAATTAATATTTTGTAAAATGAAAGAATTAATTTGAAAAAAAAAATCCATATCAAATAATAGGTTACTTACTGGTCCAAGGTATTTAATACATTCTTGTTGAAGTTGAGTTCTTGAACAACTCTCTAGCTCTTCTTCTTTCCCGTCTCCGATGTCCAACCTTAATAGAAAAATAATCACAAGAAATGAAAAAAAGAAAAAAAAGGTTATTTTACTTATATAAATAAAAATTAACTAAAAAAATAAAGTACAATGTACTCACCAATAGAAGAAAGGTTGATTGGTTTCACTCTCCTTCCAAAAATTATAATATCGAAGAAGATTATAACCATAACGATGATATGGATCAATCTACACAAAATTAATTTCAAAAGTAGTTTAATAATTGGAATAAAAATAAATTAATTATCAAACTCTACCTTTTGAAATAATTTATACTTACAGCTTCAAGCCAATAATGTGGAGCTAGTATTTGTGCCTTCTCATATTTGCATAAACCATTTCCAACCTACATTAATTTACACAATATTTTTGGTAAATTATAGTTTTAAATTGATTAAAAATTTATAGTATTTATTGTAAAAGAAATATACGTACCTTTGAAACCCTAATCATAGCTCGAAGCCAACGAGAATTTGATGTTTGTAATTGATTAGAATTGAAGAAAGATAATGAACACCTTTTTAAAATCAGAAATTCGAATCCTTTCCACCTTTAAAAAGTAAATTATAACTTATCATATACTAAATCATCTATAAATATTTTACATGGTTATTTTCAATTTTATTTTATAAAATAATATTTTTAATATTAATAAAATATTTTATAAATTAAAATTTATATATTGTCCAAATTATATATATATATATATATAAAGAATTTTATATTTCCATTTATCTAAAAAGTGGCATTGTAATATTATATATCTTATAGAATTATTATTTCATCCTAATTGTTAAATTAAATTATTTTTATTAAATCTTAATATATAATAATTGGTATTGTTGTTTTGTAAATTATTCAATATAAATCAAACCACAAACCAAATCTCCTTTGCAGCAGAATTATCAGGGTCTTGATTACTATCCAACTCCATTTTCTTCAAGCTCATTGGTAGGAGAATCATTCACTTTCTAACACCATCAAAATCATTTTAAATTAGAATAGCAATATTATATATTAACTAAATATTAAAAACTAATTTTTATTTATTAAATAAAAATTAATAGATTGTAATCAAATTATCATCTTCCTTTTATACAATATATATATATATTATATAAAATTTTTATTTATATATAAATAATGTTATAATTGGATTATAATAATTAATGTATTTATTCTTTTTACCAAATCAATTATTACAATATATATATATATGAATAAATTTATATATATTTAATAATTATTTTATCAAATTTAAATATATATATATATATATATATATAAACACGTCTTTTATCATCTTAGAATACAGATCATTATAGCAAAAATCCAACTGGTAAGAATGATGTTATTAAAACCAACTCATTATAAGTTTAAATTATCACAAAAATTATTTCTTTCATTATTCTTAAAAATAATAACTCAAATATTAAATAAATTCGATGTAAACAAATCAAAACTGAATCTAATCTTACAATTATAATCCTCACAATCAAATAAACTAAACTCGAACTTATATTAAACTCATGAACGAAGATGGCTAACTTTCACTATAAAAATTTTAACCAGCTTTTGATTCTATATAAATTGATATATAAATATAGGAAAATAAAATGATTAAAGCTTACCAATAAAAGCAAATGTTGCAGCTGAGAAATAATAATAAACCAAGCAAACAAAACATAAATATTTATACAAACATGAAAAGGAATTGATCGATGAAAAACCATGTAAAGAAAGTGAAATTTACGTGTGACATTGAACCTTTTCAAATACGCTATAATATGTTCTACCACATGCATGTCTTGTGTTTATATTAACTTTTTGACTTCTTGACTTCCAACACATTATTTACAAAAGAATATTAGGTTGGAAATATTTTATGTTTGACTTTGGAAACATTCTTTATTTCCAAATTAAAATAAAATTCTAAAATTATTAAAATATCAGATTTATTTTTAATAATATTTTAAGAATTAAAAATATCTTAATTGTTCTCTTTATTTAATGAACAAAATCATTGTCAATTTTAGTTCTGAATCGTAAAATAAAAGCCTCGTGGTAAATTTCGTAAGTAATATTTTTTTAAATAAAAAAATCGATATTTTCAATAAAAACAATAAAATAAAGTGTTTGTTTTTAATATAAAATATCGATTACATGCATTTAATTAATCGCAAAGTCTCGCGTGTTTCTGAAACATAATAAATTATTGTGTTTCAGAAACACACGTGCGAATTTAGAAGCGCAGGAGCCGGCGCAGTACTCCTATCGCAAAGTTCAAATGTAAGGTCCAACCCCATGGTAGAGATTTCCTTTGGCACCATAGCTCCTTGGCCCATACTACTCATTCATTCTTCCGCTCCCCTTATAGCAATATCAAAATCTTTCAAGTGAAAGTCAAGTCTGCTGCTTATCCCCCAATAATGGTTATCTGTCTCGGGTAGCTGTGTGTGTTCCCTACGACACTTCTTCCTTCACCAAACCAACTGCTTTCCCATTCCCCGCATCAGCTTACGCTTCTGTTTGTTCGGTACGAAGTGAGTCTTCCGCATTGAGTACGGAGATTGGCTGTTATTGCTTGAAGCTCTCTCATCTTTTTACGTCTTTGTCTTTAAAACAGGTGATTATCCGATCGGGCAATAAGTTTAGTCTACGAATCGGTGGTGTCATCAACAGGTAGGGTGAATTCTAAGGTTCCTTATTCCGATTGTAAAGCGGAAGAAGAGGGAGAATGGGCACAGCCCCACCAGCAGCCCGCGTTTTTGACCCAATTGAAAATAAAACAAGAATCTGTGTTCACTATCTATGGAGTGGAGTGACTATTCTGAATCTCCTCTTCCCTATCTCCCTTTTTTTTTCCTTTCTCGCCGGCAGGAGAATCCATTTCTTTTTCTTATTATTATTATGATTGATCTGTAGTTTAAGGGCACTCTTCCTAATCCGAGTTTGAGATGAAATAAGACCCAGACGTAGGATAATAAATTACAGGCACAGATACATAAATTACATGCACAAATAATAAATTCGCAGGCACAAACAATAACCACACAGGTACATATAGCATCTCAACATATATATAAGAATTGAACATACACAGATACATAAATTACAGGCACAGATAATAACTTCGCAGGCACAAACAATAACCACACAGATACATATAGTATCTCAACAGATACACAAATACCTATAAAAAAAAAATAGGCAAACCAGTTTTCTCACCAGGAATGGTTTCAAAGTGTGAAACTTGTAACATAATAAAATAGTGTGTTACATGTAACATCTAAGCCGCTCTCTTAATTAATATAGTAAAAGGGAAGCTAGTTCAAGTGAAACTACATTGAATAAGACATGCAACAACATAATAATTTAGTCTTTGATTTGGCTTAAACATAATGAAAATTTGTTTTTACCATAGAAAAGAAAAAGTCTTTATGCTATACTTTAGACTAAAATTCAAAGAATTTGAAATTTTATTATTTGTTGAATAACACTACCTACGATAATTATATAAATAATTCGTAAATTTCAATTTTATTCATAAATTGTGAATTTTTTTTAATTGGAAAAAAAAAAATAATAAATGTATAAGCAGGAGTTGTTTAAAGATTTGATCATTTGAGAAGTGATCTAGTGAAATGCTCTCTTGCTGTAGCAAGTGCCTGAGAAATTGTCTGCAAAATCAAAAGAAATATTTTTGTAAATAAAATTATAATTAATAATTAGAGTAAAATTTATAAAAAAAAAAATGTAAAATAAAAAAAGACCTGTTCAGCTAAAGGTGCATCAGCAGAAGCAGCATCGAGGGTATGGCTTGATACTTTTCCAGCAATTACAGTTGGATCTGTTTCAAGTATCATCCTACAAAAATAATTGAAGATTAAGATTAAAATTAAAATTAAAATTAAAATTTATATAATATATATATATATTAAAACAGAAGAGAAAATACAATAATACATACCCTCTATCAACAATTTCATCAAGACATAACAAAATTAGGTCAAGATTCTCAAGAGCCTCTCTTTTATCAACATTGTTCCTGAAATTACAATAACAATTACATCACATCACCAATTTTAGAGTTCACACCAAATTTAATTTTAAAATATATTTGTCGTTAGCAATTTGCCTAATCTATACTGATTTAAATAGTGAATGTAGTTGAGTAGGTATTCAGTGATAATGTTTCAAAATAACATTTAGAAGCTCAGATAGTGGTTTTGACAAATATAATTTAAAATAATTTTTTTTTTGAAAATTACTCAAATATTTATTTTGAAACTATCAATATGTTCTTATATTCTTTTATTTTGAAGTAATATTTATTCTACTCAAATTTTGAGGGCACAATTTAAAAATTAAAAATAATCTAGCAAGCATTCACCATTTAGATATACTTAGATGGGTAGATATTTTTATAGTGAATATTAATTATTATAAATTAAATATATATATATATATATTTTTTTATATATATATAACTCTTTGAAACACGGCAACTAGCAACGAGCAGTTATTATAACTATTACTAGTAACTATTCTATTAACTATTTAACTATTGGTATATGCCAATCATAGTTTAATATTTTAACTTTTGATGGGAGACATAATTTCACCTGAGTAACAAAGTAATGGCATCGAAAAATCCTTGAAGAACGGAAGCTAATAGAAGTTCATTGTCTTCGACATTTCCAGTTACAAAGAAATGAAGATCTTGAACCACTTTATACACCACGATGCAATCTTGTAATAGGACCACATCAGCTACATGTACATGTTAATTGGACAAAGTAAATGTGTCAATTTACACCATCATTCTTAAAATTAAATTTATATAATGAATTGCAATAACAAATTGAAATTAATATAAAAGGTTTAATCGATTACCTTCCACTCTGGCATTGGTCCTCATGGTCTTGACAAAGACATTTTTTTCGAAGGACAATTTGGCACCGTTGGTCGGCCATTCGTCGGAGAAATACTTGACGGCTACACGTTTTCCGTCGGAATCTAGAAGAAGCACATTCTTCACTATAGGGCAACAGCCCTAGAGATAAATCAGATTAATTATAAGAAATTTAAAAGAAGAAAATAATAATTGTGATTCAAGAAATGCAGAGATGAGATGAGAAACTTACATCAAAGACAGAGAAGTTAGCCATGTTAATTGGGAGAGTTTAACTGTATCACAGAATATGGTGGTGTTGAATTAGCTACTATTTATTTATTTGTTATAGGATAACTCATCGAGGTTATTTTAGTCATTTTTATTTTAATTTTATTTTATTATTTTGAAAATTTTCGAATTTGTTTTATTAGTATGTGTAAATTTATATTTATAGTGGTGTAATCATAATGCCGCGTTTGGTATTTTTCGGGATTATTTTATAGCTTTTGATAAGTTAAAAGTTTTTTCGACAATTAGTTAGGATCTGTTTGGGATTGTTTTGTACTTTTAATTTTTAGCTGAAAGTTAATATTTCTAATTTTATTTGGAAGAGTTTTGAAAAGGTTGAAACTATTTCTCCGAGCGATCTAAACACTATCTGGGCCAACTTGTAAAAGTTATAAGTAAAATATCACACTATTCAAATAAGTACTTAGACATTCTCCCACCCAACTACCATATCTCAAATATAGGGTAGAAAAACTACAAAAATCAAATCCAACCCATCCACCCAATTACAAATTTCAAGAATTTTTAGGGTGTTTGCATGGAGGTCCTTCACTATTAATAGTGTTCTACTTTCCTCCACGCCCTATTGGACCTATTTGCAATTTTACAAAATTAAATTTACATTTGAATCCTTTTAACCATATATTTGATAGTTATAAAGTATTAATTATAAAGTAAACATTAATTATATGATATTTAAAATAATAAATTATTAAAATTTAAATTATTAATTTTTTTAAAATTAAAATATTTAATTAATTATTCTTTATGATAATAATAATAATATAATGTAAAAATTAAAATAATAACACTAAATATAACTAATCATAAATTAAAATTACATAAATTACATAAAGTAACTTATACTTGCATTTAAACATTCATACATAAATTAAAAACTACAATTAAAAAGAAGGTGACTTTAATAAGATTTCTCGCAAGACATAAACAAATTAGAAATACTCATTATGCACTTCGACCTGCATTAATTGATCATTTGTGGGATCAATATGGTAACTCAGAAAATTAAATAAATTTCTACTTTTAGTATTTAATTTTGTTTTAACTTTGGAAAATTATTTATTTATTTATTATATTTTAATAATATTATTAATTTAATTTATATTTATTAATACACCATCTACAATTATTAATCTTTCATATTAACAATGAATTCAAAATTTAACAAAAATAAAATAAAATAATTACAATTTGACCCAAAATGAATATAAGGTACGGGTAGGGTTGGAATGAAAATCAGGATAGAGTGATAGGGCATACCTTATATTTAAGATAGGGCATAGGTGTGGGTTGGAGATGGTCTTAAACACTACACTACTGATAATAGCTTTAAAAATTGAAACTCAAAAGTTAATTTATACAAATTGTGATGGTAGGGTAAAACCACAGTAAAAAAAAAAAAAGTCAAATAAAGACTTTTGTCTTCATTTCTATTAGATCTTGAAGATATTGATGATGATTTTACCGTAGTATTTTTGTAGAATGTTTCTAAATAAAGATCGAGTTTGAATGAAGATTTTGGGTTAAATGTACCCTTCAACGTCTAGGGTCATGACCTACCGGTCCTTCGAGTCCAAACCGCCATAACCGGCATTATTTAAAGTTCATTTCCTACTATGAGGCCAATTCATTGACTTAGATTATCATTATACAAATAAGACCATCTCTAATGGATGCATGCCAAAAAGAAAGGAAAGGGAAAATAGAATGAGATGTTAATGAATGGGAATGTTGAGTTAAATGTCGTGAATAGACGTTGAATGAGGAGATAAAATGCAAAATGCCATTTAAACATGGATGTTCATGAAATAAAAAATAAAAATCAAGCTCAAGTATCTTTGTAGTGGCTCAATCATTTCTATTTTTATTTTTGACTATTGGATATAGCAAATAGATATTAAAATAGGTGTTCATTTAACACACTTACTTTTTCCTTTTTATTTTTTTATTTACCATCCACTCTTGAGTTGCCATGGAGGATGCTCTAAGCTTAAGCCCATTTAAATTCAATTAATTTTTAAAAAAAAAAAAAAAAAACTAAATATGTAGTAAAACAAAACAAAAATTCCAACACTAGTTCTTTATACAATAAACAAGAAAAACAATAACACATAACAAACACACAAACCAACCCTAGACCTCCAATAATTAAATTCAAGGGCTATAAAAGGAAGGACCACATTTACATTTCCACCCCTCAGGTTCATAATTAGTATAATCAACCCCAAAATGAGCATGTCTTTTAGCATTAGCAATAGTAGGTACTTGAATAGCTTCACAAGGTGTACATCCAAAGCATTTATGTTCACAACTTGGTGGACTTGACCCAATCTTGCCATTCAAATTCTCTTCTCCATTCACCATTTTGAAACCCTAAACACAAAAATTGTAAAATTATTATAAGTAAAGGGTGCAATTGAAATTTACCACCATTAGGGTTTTTAAATGAAAGAGAAGATTACCTTTGGATCTGTTGTTGGTGATGTCAGTGATTGTAAAGACTGGTGGCCTGTAAAGATAGATATACAATTAATAGGATGTTATTAGTACACATACAGTTTTATTGGATTTTTGTCAGATTGAGATATAAATTGAGTTTAAAAGTACTTTTGTATAGCTAGTCACTTAAGTTCAAAACTCAAAAGCTTTCCTCTATAGTATATCAAATTCAATATTAAAAATAATAAAAAGTAAAAGTAAAAATTAATTCACTACTCAATAAATAAATAAATGTATATATATATTATTATATTATATGTTATAAGAAAAAAATATAAAATTTTAGTTAAAAAAAAGAATTAATTTAATTTTCATTTCTATCCATGCAATGCAAATCCAAAAGCTATCAACTAGAATATCAAGTAGTGTCATAAACAATTTTTTTTTTAAATATATAAATTGAATTAAAATATCATTTATATATATATATATATATATATTAATTAGAGGTTGATGAAGGTTACCTGAAGAAAGATGAAGAAGAGGTCTACTAGTTGCAGAAACCAAACTGAGAACATGAATGGAGAGAAACAAGAAACAAAGTGTTTTGTTCTCCATTGCTATATCTTCAAAAAGCTCAATCAATGACTTAATAATGAGAAGAGAATAAGTTGCTATCTCAAAAAGCACTTTAGCTTTGTTGTATATATAGTGAGAAGGAGAAGAAAAGAAAATGTATCACCACTTCCCAAAGAAGCTATAGATATATAGCTGTGTAGAAGAAACAAAAGGGGTTGGTGTTTATGACAAGCAAAGTTGATTTTTAAATTAAAAAATAAAAAAAAAAAATAATTAATAAAATAATATTGTTGGTGACAACTCAGCTTGGAAAATATGAATGGTGTGAGAATAGATTTCTGTTTCTTCTTCTGGTTGTGCAGAGAGGTCAATCAATTCTTTTGTACTGTGATGGGTATATTTTATTTGTTTGTCATTTTTTGTAGGGGTACATAGTTAGCTTAAATAGTAACTAAATTGTGTTTAGTTTCATATTATATTGCATCACAAACTTGATAATAGCAATTAAAAAAAATGTTGAATAATAACATCATCATATATTTTAAAAGAATATATATATATATAATTTCATTTATTGCATATAATAAATAATAATAAATAAAACTTTGGATGGTATTAATATTTATATATAAATAAATTATTAATTATATAAAAAAATTAAATTTTAGATGTTAATTTAAAATAATTAAAACTGAAATTTTATTTAAATAAAAATATTCTGAGTAATTTTTTTAAATAGATAGTAACTTTAAAAATAAATTATAAATTAAAATATAAATTTTAATTTAGTTTGTAATTAAATTAAAATTTATATAATTATATTATATTTTTATACAATAATATTTATATAATTTATTTATTTTCTTCCATTGAACATATTTTAATTTTAATTACCAACTCAGTTAAATAAAGTTAAGCACAAATGGACACTTAATTAGTTGGTAAATTGTAACTAAACTAAGATCAATACAAATAATTCTACTAAAATAATTAGAGCTTTTACATTTTTATGCAATAATATTTCTATAGTTTATCTATTTCTTATTTAATTTTAATTAACAACTCGATTAAACAAATTAGAGCACAAATGGACACTTAATTAGGTACTACAATGACGTAAATAATGAAGAAGCTAATTAAAAGCCAATCGACTTTAACAAGCAAAGAATCGCAGCTCCTTTTTTGGGAAATCAACAAATAAAAGGCGAATTCACAGCATAGACTGCAGAGCCAAAAAGCCAAAAGTCATTTTACAGAAGCTGAAAAAGCAATTTAATAATACTAGTGGTACATACATTTGTTATTTGTTGAGTCAACTTATTTTAAAAAGTGGTCGAATCAGAGCCGTCCATCGAAGATATATATGGTCCAAATTGGGCAATGAAAATACAGAAGAGATTGTGTGTTTTTACAGTGGATAAAAAGCTTGGGAAAAAGTGATTATGGTGAATGAAGGAAGCAATCAGATATGGTAGTAGCTGAGAAGTTTTTGACAGACTTAATTTGGTAGGTTGTTTTGAAGAAGTTGGAATTTTTCTATAGGAAAAGTTAATTTGACAAGGTGTATCATGAAGTTGTTGCGAATATTGAAAAAGTAATAACGAGTCAAATGGGGAGATTTGATGTTTAAAATGACAACTCAAGAGTTAGTGAAAAGTCGCAATTTTTTATTTTTATTTTTATTATAATTTAAAAAAAATATCATAGTTTTTATTTTAAAACAATAGTTAAATTTATTATTGTTGATTTTTTTTTTGAAAATTGTAAAACATTAACCATTTAAACTTCAATTGTAGTTAATGTGCCTCCAAAAGTTATATTAAGTTATTAATCTATCTCAAATTTTCATTTTATGGAATGGCCAACATTCCAATTGTACTATTAATGAAAAATTTTATTTATATTTTCATTGATAAAATTAAATAACAAAAAATTATAATTGGAATTACTAAACTAACCCTAATGTTTGAAACCTGTTTGAAACCAGATATTAACGTACAATTAACATCACAAAAAATCAAAACAGTTTCACAATCACCTTCACAAACATCGTATTTCAAACTGGTGATCGGCGACGATAACCTCCGACCGTCGATAAAATTTAGTCGTCGTCCATTTTGAACTCAGATACGCGGATTAAGCAGGTACCCAAATTGATGGACTCTCTGTTTCTAATTTAGGGTTTTTATTTGTCGATGTAGTCTTTTCTGATGTAGGGTTTTATTTGTCAATGTAGTCTTTTGTTTCTGATTGTCAGTGTGTTTCTTATTGGTTAGCATTTTGACATCTTTTTTTTAGTTTTTGTTTGTTCTTCCTTATTATGTGTTCCTTTGGCTATTATGTTTTTCTGTTTTGTTTTGTTAGTAGATCCCATGGCCTGAGTGTCTTGATTATTGTTAATAGAAATATGGCTGGAGTGTCTTGATTAGTGTATGTTGTAGGCGTCGTCCATGTTTGTTGGTTAGAATCAAGAATTTATGCATTATACGTTTCATGAAACGCGTTTTCTTATGCATTGATGATATGAAAATATGCTAATTATGTGGTGGGGTAGTTTCGGGGTGTTTGAGTTTGACAATTGAAAGTGTTCTTGATTTTGGTATACAATTTGTCACATAAAATGCCATATATGTTGCCACGACATTATTAAGACCACATGAAAGGCGTTTGTTTAAGTTGTTGCATGATGATTATATGATGATGACCAACTGTAATGTGTAGTAGGTAGGATTAATATTTGTTTTGTAATGCTTGTTTAATAGATTTTTTAAATTGTTATGAGATGTTAATCTGGAAATATTCTTGGATTTATTTATTGTTTTAATTTATTTCTTAATTGTTTTTGTGTGCAGGAGCATTTGGTACATATTGGGATAAGTAACTCATATATGTCTCATATAAGATACATGGGTGGAGAACTTGTAAGTTTTAGCATTTATAGTTTGATATTAATTGGGTGAATATTGTATGTGTAATTAACAGTTAATTATGTTTAACTTATGCCAGGTTGATTGCAATCTAGATTATAAGTGGGCGGATCCCAGAGTGATATCTCAGCAAAGAGTGAATAACAAGTGTAAATTAAAGGTCCTCTCTAATCTTCTCAATGGCCCTATCTGTAAGTATAGCTTGATTAAATTCATTCGTAGTTTCCCTTTCCATCATTTTTTTGAGTTGATTGAGCAAGCAAGGGGCAAAGATCAAGTTTTCTATGGAAAACTTGTTTTGAGGGTGCTTGCATTCGGATTAGCGTTTTTAATCAACGTGAAGATGAGATATGGTTCCATATTGGGGGGCTGCTCATAGGTTTGGAAAACAGGAGTTTGCTTTGGTCACTGGTTTAAGATTTGGAAAAATACGTAGGACTGCTTTGGATATGGAGAATGTGAGGCTAACAGAATCTAATATTTGCATGAGACTCTGGCCTGAGGAACATGGTAACGTCAGTCCGAATGAAATACTGTATTTGTTGGAAGAGATAGAAGTGGACGTGGAAGATGTTAAGAGATTAATTTTAGTTGTTACTGTCCATGTTTTGGTAATGGAAAAAGCAATGGAGAATGCTATTCCAAGGTTGCTATGGCATTTAGTTGTTGACATTGATAGGTTCAAGCGATTCCCATGGGGTACGTTATCGTTCTCGTATAATGTATCTGATTTGCAAATGGTGGTCACTAGGGATCTTTTGGATAATCCTAGAAGGGGGAGGACAATCTATGGGTTATTGGGAGTTTTTTGGCTGGAATTATTGTTTTATTTAAAGACTCAACAATACCGGTTGTCATGATTCTCCATCTTTTTCTTGGACAAAATGAACGGGACCACTTGTCCGGTCCAAGCTTTACTAACGCTTCATGCATTTTTGGACAGATGTTTGCAAGACTTTGCAACAAAGTCAGACACTCTTCCTTCGAGTATGAATATGCCGCATTCCATAAGACATCAAGAATAAAATTTCTACCCTTACACAAGTTGCCTAGATTATTCTTTAAATGAAAGTAACAATTCGCATGCGGAATTTCAGGAAATACCTCTTCAATAGCTGGAGGAATACTCTTGCCTCGATCAGTAACGAGTAGCAAATCATCCGAAATACCAATTGCATCACGTAAATTTCTGAGGAACCATGTCCAACCTGGCACGTTCTCTTTGGGGGCAAAGCCAAATGCAACAGGATATATCATATCCGAACCATCCAGACCCATTGCTGTGAAAATCACTCCCTTAAGCTCACCCTTCAAATATGTAGCATCCATGACTAGTACTGGACGAATATACTTTTTAAATCCATCCATGCATTGCCCTAATGCGAAGAAAGAGTACTTAAAATTACCCTTTCTATTAGTCTGAATGACAGTGATGGTGCCAGGGTTAGTTACTTTCAACATGTGATGATAAGGAGGCAACAATGACCAAAAGTCTTTATATGTACCGTATGCAACTTGCTCAGCATATTGCAAAGCTCTCCAGGCCTTGCTATACCATAATCGAACTGCCCATCGGGCGCAAACCTCACTCATTATTATTGCAGGGGTAAATTTTGAGTCAGCAACCCGAGAGGAAAAAAAGAGCCAATAACCTTGCAGTCACTGTTCTCCTCTCTGCTCTATCTGGATCACAAAGGCACGTGCAGTTGGGATTAAAATATGTCACATGAAATAAAGGAGAATCGGAACTGTTTTTCCTTACTCTAAAAGCAAATTTGCATCCCCTCTTCATCTCTGTGCATACTACTTCCAAACGTGTTTTATTTGAATGCAATACAACAAGCGAAAGCTTATTCTCAAGAGCAAATCTCCCCACTGCAAGGTTCATGGCGTCCTTACTCCAAAATATAGAACCTTGAGTAAGACCGCTCAAGACATACGGAGTGGATAATGCATATTCTCTAACCTCTTTAAAACCAAAGTTATCCATCCCTGGTAGTTCCCATATTTGACGACCATTTACACTTGAACCACCGGCAAATCCATCACTACCAACCTCGATATTACCATTGTGATTCCTATTTCCTTCACCATTACCACCAATTGTGTCTGTATCATCATCATCCACATCGTCCTCGTCGTCGTCGTCATCATCATCATCATCATCGCCTCCTCCATCATCATAATTTGTTTGAACACAATCAAAAGCATCTAAAACACCAGTTTGATTTAATTCACGTAAATCCTCATTGCAAAAATCAACATCGGCGGGTATCCTATGCTCCGTATTGGTTGTCGATTCAACAAGTTCCTCTCCACCTTTTCCACATGGACAAATTTGTGTTCATGACACATAATATAACCTACATCATCTTCGTCTACCATCTCAATCCTCATCTTCCCACCATCCGGAGTATTGAGAAAATAAAACAACCTTAACTTGAACTTATTCTTATCAATTGTCCTCTTCACATGGGCTCTATCAACTAATTGATTAAATGTAACATCCTTAGGAAGCATGATAACAATTCCTTCACCCCCATTATAATTAACCCCATCAAAAATCTCATCATAAATAAACACAACACTAATTAGATTCATAACTTCTAGCTATTGTTGAAAGTCCTAAAAAAATTCAACCTCCACCAAATAATTGTCAACAAAAAATAATCCAAAAAAATAAATTCCAATAATAGCTATGAATTTCACTTCCACTAAATTCAACTAAAACCACCACAAGAATCTACAACAATACAACAAACACAAATCCTAACAACTAAAACAAATACCACAAATCCTACAAAAAACAACAAAACCCAAAAAATGTAACCAAATTCACTTCAATTGCACCCTATTTTCATCCTTCAAACAACCACTTCACCAAATTTCACAATGCCCAAAATAAACTATAAACCCTAGAAACAATAAATGGTCATCCAACTACAAATCCACATGAAAGTAAATGAAGGATGCTAATGAAGTTTCGTATCGACTAACATTTATATATTCTTCACCACTTACTTGAAGCACCTCACCACCATTAGAATCTTGAGCAATAATGGAGGTAGAGAGAAGAGAACCAATTATGTATTTCTTTAGATGTTGATGAGGGGTGGAATTTTAAATTGATTACTATTTATATGGGCATGTATGTAATTTCATTTTTAAAATTGAGGGCAAATGGGGGATTTCAATTTCTTTATTAATTTCCTTATATATTATATCAATTTTTTTAAATGAAAGGGCAAAAGAGTCCAATAGGATCATTTAGTGTAAAAAAAGTTTTGCAAAGTTTAAAAATGTAAAATTAACTTTGATGGGCCTATTAACTCAAGTCCAACTTTCAATTTGCTATTTATGAAACTTTCCCTTTTTTTTCAAATGAAAATTTTAAATTATTTAGAAGTATCTAATTAGATTATATTATAAATTATATAGATTTCAAATGACCTAAAAATTTATTTTAGTAAGTAATTGTTTAAATATGAAATTTTAAAAATAATAATTTAGATTATATAGAATTTAAATTACCTAAAAATTTATTTTAGTAAGTGATTGTTTAAATATGAAAATTTAAAAATAATAATTTATTTTGGATATAAAATTAAAATTATGAAATTTGAAAAATTTAAGATAAAAATAATAATTTTAATTTTGTTATATTTTTAATTAATAAAACAATAAATATTATATTTTGATTTTTAAAATATTTCTATATATTTTGATTTTTTATTTAACTATATATTTATTTAAAAATTTTATTTTTTCTATCTGTTATATAAATATTAATATTAAACTTTTAAAGTTTAATATTGATATAATGGTTATTCTGATAGTTAAATAGAAAAAAATGGACTAAGGTTAAAAAATTGATTTTTTTTTTTTAATTTGACCATTAATATAGTAGTGTCTCTTCCATTTTAACCAAAATTTTAAAATACACTTAAATAATATTAACATGGTTAGTGGAAAAATGAAAATTCTGAATAGATATATGATAATGAGGAAATTTTCTAAAATTTAAATGTGTTTGTGGGAGTTAACCCTAGAATAAAATGGATGAATATATATTATAGGATGGTCCTAATAAAAAAGATATATAGGACAAAGATACTTCTTTTGAAATGAATAGGACCATTTTAGAAATGGAATTAGGACCATTTTAAAACCTACATTTACTATTAAATGGAGAAGATACAATAATAAAGATGGTCATATTATAAAGACAAGATAAACATGCTTCTTTTAAATGTATGAGGACCATTTTAAAAAGATGTCTTGCATAGTGTTCCACCACTTCATCATATTCAATTTCAAACAATATTGCATGGGTAGGTGTTATGTGAAAGGAGAAGGAATTTAAGAAAATCTCAAAGTGAACAAATGAAGAAGAAACTAATTTCGAATGTGAATTAAATATTAATAATAAATAATTAACATCACAATTTAGGTGGACACCTTATTAACAATGCTAAAACTATGATCCTTATAGATTACCCAATTCATCTCTCAATAATGATTTCCTAATTTATTGAGAGTCTACTCATTTATATCTATTTTTTCTATTTATTTTTGTGGTAAAAATTGATTGAATGGTAAAATTAGTGAATTAATAATTATAAAATCTCTATTATATATTGCCTAATATTGTTGTGTAATATATATACATAAAAAGAAACCACAACATAATAATAAAAAATATATATATTTAATTTTTTGTGATGGGTACAAATTTATACCATGAGACCTATGAAATTCTTGGAAATCTATTCAGTATTCCTAGAATCCTCAAAAACTATCATCAATACTTTATCATCTCTTGTTTAATATTGAGAGAATTTTGGTAATGTCCATAGATTGAGCCTATAAATTTGAATAATTTTTAATTTTTCGTATGGTTTACTTTTCAAAATTTCAACTCGAAATAATTCAAAAATATTACTAAAGGAAATTATGAGATTAGGAATTTGAAACTAAAAGTTGGAGTCTAAAATCGAAATTACAATTGAAAATGGATATCTTAATCCGAAAATGGATTCTTACTACCGAAATATATATTTCATAAAATTCGAGGGAAGATTTAAATTTTGCAAAATAAAAAATAAAAAATAAAAAATAAATAAAAAAGTTTTTTTATCCAAAAAGTGATATTATTTTCAAAATTAAGTTTTGAACTCAAATCGAGGTTTTGAAGCATAATAAGATTTTAATTTTGAAAACGGATTTTGAATGAGGAAAATGATATTATAATAAAATATAACTATTTTAAAAATATCGAAGTGGGTAGAATTGAGAATTGACGGAAGTTATGAAATTTGGATTGGACTTCAGGAAACTTTTAAGAGTGCAGTGGGAGCTTGGAAGCTTCAACATCATCCCCAAATTCTAAGTGAAAACTTTTGATTTTGGTGTTCTTGAGTTGAATAAATGCTAAATAAGTGATCCTAGGATGTAAGTGAAAACTTTTGAGTTGATCTAGCCTATTTCAAAAACCTTTATCTCATTAGTTGATTATTGCCCTTAGTGGAGTGTGTAATGGTGTTAGTATGGTGTTATTATGTTTGTAGTGTGTTGTATACGTGTTAGAGGATGTCTAGCAACTCATTAGAATCGCACAAAGCGAGCTATTATCTTGGGATTGATGGATGCGAGGTTTGTATTTCCGTTTTTAACCCTACACATTGTTTGTTATTGATTGATGGTTATGTTGCAGTAATTGGTTTAGTGTCATGTTGTTACGTTCGTAAGTTGGAGTTATTCGTTTTCGTATTTTAAAATTTTATTTTTAGCTATTATATTTTTATTTTTTTTCAAGGGCAAAAGAATCATTTAAAAACATTTGACTTTCTGGTTTGACCAAATGTTTTAACCAATTTGACTTTTGGGACAATTTTGAAAATAAAAAAGATTTTGGATATATTTTGTGATTATTTTTCAGTTTGGGTCAAATTAAAATGAAATAGAAATCTGTGGGTTTGTGGAGATATTTGTCATCCATATATAAAAGAAAAATTAGGTTTAGACATCATTATCTTCATATTTCTTAAAACTCTAAAAATCTATCTCCCCCTTTTCTCACCCTAGGCTATAGATTTCTTAATTCCTCTTAGGAGATTTCGAGGTGGAAACTTTGTTTTTTTTCATTGGTTTCGTGGTTCTAGGTAGTGCTTTTTTATTCTCTTCTTGATTAAAATCATATTAATGTTGTTTTGGATTTCAAGATCAAATTAGGGTTTTCGGATTGGGGATTTTTTATTTCAATTGATTTGGATTTTGAAACCCTTGATATTTAATCTATATATTTTGGTTCTTTTCGGGTTTGATTTGGGGTTCTTTCCGCTACCCAAATTGAAATCCTAACTTTGAGAATTAGGTATTTAATTATTGTATTCTTGATTTGGTTTAGATCAAATTGGGGATTGTTAGCCGGAGTGAGTCGGTTTGGGATTAGTGTTGACAGATTAGTAGTCATGTTTAAGTTCCCACGTTGTATGTTTCTGCTTGATTCTCTGTGATTGTATGATTAATTTTATATAATCTACATATCTGAAAATATGAAATTGAATTATTATGTTGAACTGCATTTTGGGTATTATTTATTAATTTGGACTCTCTCTAAAACTTGGAGTATGATTCTATCCGATTGATTTCGTTCTGTCTGTGATTATATGTTCATTATGCTGCTATTATGTAGTTATATTAATTGGGATGCATATCTATTCAACTAAAATGGAAATACAAATTCTGTAATCTGTATAAAAGTTTAGTCCTAGGTTAATACGATAAGACCAGCATGCTGTAGGAAAATTAGATGTATACATCCATACACGAAAACGTATTAAGCATTTATTGCCGACTTATTTATGGGTGCAACGACATCATTCAGAGATCTCTGATCCATTATGGATGGGACGACATAATTCTGGGATCTTTGATCCATCTTTGAGGGTTTACCCTATTTCTGTTTTCTATTCCTGATTGCGATTATTAAGTTAAGAACATGCCTGGTAAGTCAAACACTTAATCATGATATGATAACTGAAATCTGCTATAATAAGAATTGATTCTGTTATTTCTTCTGCTATTGCTTCTATATGTTTGATATATTTTTTGTTGATTCTCCGTGTTTGTTTTGACAATTGGGTTTTAACCTATGGGTATTATGGATTTTGACTATTAACTGACCATATATGATAGGAATAGACCCAACTAGATGCTTATAAGTTTAATTAGCGAAAAGAATAACTGGATTAGGCTGAAAATGTGTAATTTTTTCTCTGGCCAAGTTCTTCATTGAGCTAGATACCGAATTACAATCCGGTAAGACTCGAGACTAATAGTAACACCTTATGTCCGAATTTATTACCGAATTACAGTTTGGTATAAACCTTAGGAGATAGATTGGGCTATCTATCCAAGCTCTTTACCGAGTTGAATACCGAATTACAATTCGGTGAGACCTTGAGACCAAAATATCATTGTCTATCCAAATTGTATACCAAATTAATCACCGAATTACACTAAGCTACAACCTTAGGAAATCAATTTGGCTCTATGTCCGAACTTGTCAACAAGCTACATATCAAATTACAATACGGTTGGACTTTGAGACCAGAAATCACCTTCTGTCTGAATTAACAACCGAACTAGCTAACGAATTACAATTCGGTATAACTGTAGGAATCTATGATTACTGTTTGTCCAAACTATCTACTGAATTACAGTTTGGTAAGGTCTATAGTGCTCTCTGTCCAAATTGCTTACTGAATTCATAATTCGGTGTCAGACACTACTTCGAAATAATTTGACAACTTTTAAAGCTAATTTCAGATGGTAATAGCAATAATCTGTAATCACATATCCTAGATCACTTTAAGGGGAATTAAATAAGGATAATCTGGTTTAATAATCAACTTGTTTGCCCATGTTTTGGGAACCATGTTTATTAGGCAAGTAACTTGTATTGTGTGCCATTTTGAACTGTTAATATAAGACGCATCGTGTGTGCTTGTTGGACATTGTCTTACTAACCAGATATCGATAGTCTGACCCTTTGTGGCTTTTATTTTTGTTTTGTATGTGTTGTACTCTTTTTAAGATGGAGTTGCTGAGTTCAGACAATCAGATGGAGTAGCGAGGATATTACACGCATGTCAGCATCAGTCATCATCTGGCATCCATTTGTTTTCGACTTTGGATTTATTTTTAGATACTTATTATGTTTACATATATTCAGAACTTTATAACCGCAACATATTTTGGATTCGCTTTACGTTTAATCAGCTTTCGATTATTTCAGTTTTTGCTTCACTATTTTGGAATTTGTATTTGAATTCTCAAATTTGGCACATTTTTGGATAATAAATATATTTTTAATAATTTTTTTTACTTATGTCTGTATGTATTGTATCAATATCTGTTATGTACTGTCATTTTTTTGTGTGACATTCGTTCTCCGCATCCTTTCCATCGGGGTAGGGGTTCAGGCGTTACACATGATGTTTGATATGTAATAAATGATGTAGCATGAATATTGTGAAAATTAACTCTTACATGTTATGATGCTTTGATATATCTATAAGTGATTTTGACCCTTACATGTTGCTTGACATGATTATGGTGATAAATGATATGAAAATGACTATATGAATTATTTAAATGTGATTTTATGTTAATGATATAATTGTGATTTCATAATGGACATGAGTGTTGTAATTATAATTGTGTAATATGCCTAAAAGAAATGAAATGAAGGAAAATGGTGAAAAGATATTGTTCTGGCCCTTGGTCATTCTAAATGTGAAAAAAAAAAAGTTGAGGCGACATTTAGCCATTCTAAATATTAAGGAACATGTATTTGATCTCATATTAATATATATGTAAGATAAATGGTGATAAATGTTTAAATGACTGAATGAATGGAAATGAAAAGTAATGATAAGTCAACAAGTGATAAAAGTCTTTCTCGTCTAACAATAATGGTAAGAGTAAAGGCATAATTAAGGGAAAAACTCTAAATGTATATTTCGCCACACGAAAGTGTGTTTCATGGCAACAACCAAGCCATCAACTAATAACTAGGGTGACAGCCCTAAAATGGAGATGGGTTCTCAAAATGTAAAAGTTTGGCCTTATGGTCTAAAGGAAAATAAATTATCCAAAAGTTTGTGTTTTGGCCCATAACTAGGGCATCAATCGATGACTCAAGGATTTTGATCTTCGGATCTAAATGGACCTTCGACTCAAATCGTCTAGTTTCTACCTTATATGTTAGAGGATTGGGCTACAAATGTAAATGAAATCAAAAAGTTGACTAAAGATGGCTAAATGATGTTCATTATATTGATATATGATTGAATGTGGTTAAATCAAACTAAACTTGGTGAACACTAATGATATTTGGTAAATTTAGTTTCAAATGAGAAACTATAAAGAATTGGTTAATGACGCCTTAAAGGGTTTACCTTTGAATCTTGTAGTGTAATATTACAAAAGTTTGATTATATGAGTTGTGTGTGATGTGTATTATTTGGATGTGCTTGACCAACCAACCCTTAGTCCGACCCTTACTACTGAATAAATGTGTGCTTACAATGTTCATAATGTTGTATGTGTCACTTTTGGTTTTCAAATTGGATTCACAATCCTTGACTAAGAGCTCTGAAATGAATTGAGAAACATTTGATGTATTGAAGTTTCTTATGAAAGTTTTGGAATAAAAAGAATCATAATATAAAGGTGGGTTAATGCATTTATCCTAGGGTGTTTTTGATATTTAGATGTCTAATTAATCCATAAATTATTTTTGAAATGATTTGCAAACTCAAAGAAATGTTTTGGTTTGTAAAAGTTTGAAGAAACAATGATTTTTGAACAGTTGAAACACTAGACACCCCATGCCCTGATGAGTGACCAGGAGACGAACTAGGATGTAGAAAGTAATATCGTGGTTGTTTTTGTGCCATGGTCAGGCTGAGTAGGACACCCAAGTCTGAACAACAAACTTCTTGGCCTTTATTCTTTCTTATTCGGACTCTAATTGGGGTTCTATTTGCGACTACAGATTTTTATTTGAGTCTACTGTTCAACCATATCTTTAGATTTAAAAAATAATATTATTTGTATATTGTGATTTTTAAAATCCTACAAGTCGACAAAAAAAATTAAGCTTTTGTTTGAAATGAAATTTTATTTCCAAATGATTTAACCACACTTTATTTTATTTTTGTTCGACTATAAATGAATAAGTAATTGTACCCAAATGATATGGTAGCCTATTGTACAACTCAAATGGATAGGAAATGACTTGTGAACATTATTTGTGATGTAAGTGACATTTATAAGACCATGCTAAGTGTATAAATGATATGATAGTGAATTGTTTTGGGTTGTATGAGTTGTAACTAATTAGTTTTGATGTTTTATCTTGATTACTATCTTTTTGTGAATATATATATATATATGAATGATCAAATGAATCATAGTTGATGAATTAATGTTACGAGATAAAACATGATGAACCATAGCTGAAGATTTTAAAATGATTAAATATGGCATGAAAGACAAATGCTTTGAAAGGTAAATGGTATGGTGGATAAGTGTGTTTATTTTTCTTGAAGTAATTAATTAAATACCATGTTTTCTTTGGGATGTGATTATGTTATTAGCTTGTGATGGTCAAAATGAGAAGGATATAATTAAAGCTTGATGTAGGAAAAAGAAAACACATGATATGATAATTGTTCATACTATGTGGAGATGATATGAGTAAGTGAAATGTACGATGATTGTTAGAAAGAGTCTTGAATGACTCTTAGAGTTTGCATATGTGATTATAATTTATGTTGGCATGATATGATGACACGGGTTGTATGTATTTGACTTTCTTGTAATAAGGTGAGCTTAAATATGCTCACAATAGGAATGTCATGACATGTGTGTGCATTGCATACTAATGAAGATAAACACATTTGTGGATGAGTGTTTGGGACATAGAATGCGAACTAGGCATTGTTGCCTAACGCTCATTCGTTGTTGTTTTTTTCTTTTTCTATTTTGGAACGGAAATGTTTGTACAGGTACGATCGAGCAGGGCATAAATATTTTTCATATAATAGACATAATTCATGATTAATAGATACTTAAATAATTATATAATATTGTTTTGAAATTCTAGTAATCATCTATAATTATTAAAATAAGGATTGCAAAGTTTGTAATGGGCCTTTATATGTACCATATATTCATTGTTTTGATTATGAATCAAGTAGAGTTTTAAGAAATTGATTTTTTTTTTTTGCATCGTCATGTAGTTTTACAAAAATAAAACACTATTTACGTTTCTATAATCTTATTAAAAATGTTATATGGTATGTACACTTATTTAAGGGTTTTAAGATTAATATTCATTTGTTTTAATAATGGAGTCACATGTGGATATATTTTAAAGGAGTCAAGGATGTTTAAAATATAATATAAAGTAAAGGTTTTCGGTACCATTCATAGTTTAAATCCTGCCTTACAGGGTAGGGGTAGGACGTTAAAACTTTCCAAGGGTCACCGAACCCAACATGACTCTTAACAAAATATAGTTAACATTCAAGTTCCAAAGTAATGAGATCACGAAAATCTATATACACATTTGTTTCTATTTAATCCTCTGTCCGGTATGACTATCCGTTAAGTATGACTATCCGTTATATTTATACTCGTTAATCTTGTTTTCATTATCTAAATGCACTTATAAGGAATTGTTGCAATCCAATCAAATAGAGATAAGTTTTACTTTTATAAATCATGTTCAATCTTATATCTATTACTACGGTTTGTTGTACATTATTATTATTTTTCAAGAATTTAACCCTGTATAGATCAAATCTTGAGTTTTTAATAATTGAATATTACGATTCTAGGAAGTTATGTCTACCGAATGAAGATATAGACTATTTGATAAAAAAATCTCCAATAAATGATAATAGACAAAAGAAAACACATACACCATAAATTAAAGAAGTAAAAAAAAAATGAAATGTAGGGAAATATAATATTTATAATTCTATGAGAAGATTTTGTGTATAATGAAGTTTTTATTTATAGAATCAAATTTTAAACTGTACAAATACATCACGTAACGAAATATATATATATATATATACATATAATGACAATGCTACGACATACACCCCTTCATTGATTTCTACCCTATAAATGGATGACGTTTCCAAAAACATTCTACTCCAATTCAATTTAGCATGCTAATGGGGTGTGTGCAAGGTGGAGGATTAACTTTTCCCGAAGTTTTTGGAATCACATTAGCGCATTCAGCATGTGCTTTTGGCCCAAGCGGACCACGATACACAAGATTAATGTCGGATATTTCCACATCTTGACAAGGATATTGTTCACTACATCCAATTTTCATCGCAATCGGGGTTGAAGAAGTTCCTCTAATTTTCTTAAAGGAAACACCGGTGATCTTTACACATGATGGCACCTAACAAAAGAAAAAGAAACCCATATGAGATATATTCACACTTCTCTCTTAATAAAGGGGAGGTCAAATCTAGATATTTATGATACATATTTCGTTTTTACTAGTTACCTTGGGATTGCACTGATTCCATGGGCAATATACTTGATCGAGGACAATAGGTTTTTCAACGTTATTCATGATAAGGTCTTCAAAATGCATGTTTGATGCTTCACCGGGTTTAGAATCGGGCCAAGTTTTTATTCTTACTCCATTTTGGGTATCAGTGAGGGTGCAGTTCCTAATGACTATTCCATCGACGGGATCTTCGTTTTCGTATTTTCCTAGACTTCCTACGCTGAAACTGTGGCCTGGTCCACACGTAGTCTTCTCGACAAGTAAGTCTTTTGTGCCATCACCGACAGAGACACAATCATCACCTGTTTGGATTACTGACTCAAGAACTCTAACTCCGGTAGATCTACCTATGTGAATTCCATCAGTATTGGGACTATTTTTCGGAGCTATTACTTTGATGTGGTGAAAAATGAACCCATTGGCACCCAAAACATTTATTTGAAATTGCTTGCTATCTTTACATGTTATATCACGAACTGTCCCATTTTTTATGAAGTTAAAAGCCAAGTTCTATTGTGATGAAGAAAAGAAAAACATGAAAATTAGATATCATCGATCAACTATATGATTTCACTAGCGGCAAATGATATGATTGTATTAAAATTAAGACCATACCAGGGGGAGTTGCTTGCAGTATGTGCCTGGGGGACATTGGCCCCATGCTTTAGGACCTTGTCCATCGAATATACCATTACCCAATATAACTAAATTTTCGAGATAACAGAAACTAACCCAACTCGATTCTTTAGTTCCTTCTGTAATAGCTATTAATGTACCTTCAATGTGAAACTCTAGAATCGGAGCCTTGCATGGACCTGAGAATTTTATTGGAGCTAATTTATATGTTCCCTGTGGAACCACGACTTTACTCGGGCTAGGGCTTGCACATGCGTCGGTAAAAGCACATGCCATCGCCTGAGAAACAAATGTAATTTGCTAAGAAACAAACATAATTAATTGAAAAATCACAATGCAGGAATACCTTGCGCTGTTAGGCATCTTGATATTAAAGTGATATGCACGAGTGAGACATATTGCATTTTCTTTTAAATAAATGGTTGGAGATTGAATTTACCTTGGTGATTCTATGTTGGGTTTGCCTCCATACTTAGCAATATTGAAATCTGTAGCCCCAACAATCAACAAAAATGACATCATCATAAACATGGTGCCGATACTAAGAATTCCCATTTTCTTTTGTCTTTTTATTTAAACTACAATTTTATTTCCTTGTGCTCATTAATTTTTTAATTTAACATTTATATAGCACACTAGAAGAAGTTAAAGTGGTTGAACGTAGCTTGTTTTATCTTAAGTAATAATTAGTCAGTTTTGTAGTTATGAAACCTTTTTGTTGTTAAGTAACAGTAGATAGTTTTTTAACTGCACCTAAATGTTTTTGCACTAAAAATATGGATGAGAGATATTTGTTTTCATGTGATTCACATTATTATTATTATTTTTATTTTTATTTTATTTTATTTTATTATTATTTTTTTTTTTTTACAAAAACGGGAAACTAAAACTTAATGGATCTCGACCAAACTTTTCTCAACCATATCTACAACATATATCTCATAGGCAATAATAAATATTAGTGTATGATAAGCTAAAAAGAAATAGTTAAATATATGATTAAGGTTATCTTTGGCGTCAATTCAAGAAAAAATAACGATTGAAGTAGCAGTTTGAATAACTATTGTAATAAGTAGTTTGTAGCACTTATTTTTGTAGCTATTGTGTCACTGTTCAATAAGATTTATAATGGTTTAAACAACTATTTTATATTAGAAATTTTAAAAATTATAATTACTTTATTTATATTTACAAAACATTAAATACAATGACAATTCAAGAGTTTTTGGAGCAATGGTCGAATCATAAGCTATTTTGAAAATTAAATAAAACATCTCTTTTCTTGTGATTCACATTTATTTTTCTTTTTGTTTTTAAACGGTAAACTAAAACTTAATGCTAGTTTGGGTCTCAACTAAGCTTTTCTCAATCATATCTACAACATATATCTCATAGGCAATAATAAATATTAGTGTATGGTCAGTTAAAAAGAAATAATTAAATATATGATTAAGGTTATCTTCGGAGTCTATTTAAAAAAATTACCGATTGAAGTGGCAATTTGAATAACTATTGCAATTAGTAGTTAGTAGCACTTATTTTTTGTAGCTATTGTATCACTGTTTGATAAGAATTATAATGGTTCAAACAATATTATATATTAAAAAATTTAAAAATATATAATTATTTGACTTATAATTACAAAATATTAAAATACAATGACATTTCAAGTGTTTTTGAAATAATGGTCGGATCATAATCTACTTTGAAAATAACAAAAAATATCTCTTTTCAAAATGTTAAATAGCATTGAAAATATCAAATTCTAGCCCAAAAAATAATGCGGAACACAATTTAATCTTTGTTTTGACAAAAGAAGAGTCTCCGCAATCTCCAGCCGACACACTAACAGGTTAAATATGGAGATATATTTTATACCCTTCTTCATCCTCAGTTGATACAACTACCATCTCAAACAAAGAATGTTTATTAGTGACTTTGATGCATATACACTATGGAGCTTATCGTACAACACCTTTCTACATGTCTTACTCAAGTAGTTATGTTTGGTCTCCAGAGTTATACCCAATCAAATCGTGTTGGCCGCCTTCTTCAATGTAGCCCACTTGGCATCATCCAAACTATTAGGCTTCTCCTTCATTTTATCCTTATCCAAATTATGTTGTGCCAACAAGTCCTCTATGGTATCCTTCAAAACTACAAAATTCATCTTATTCTCAAATAAAGGATTTCTGAAACTTTACCGATCCTGACATACTTCTTACTTGTTCCTTCCCGAACAAACATCAACGTAATTCTTTCCGCTTACCAAGAAATCACTAAAGCAGGGCTCTGATATCACTTGTTAGGGAATTATAATAAAACACAATCAAGCAGTAATAAATAATAACCACTAATAATGAGTAGTAAGGAGGACGGGATAACAAGTATGAAAAACAAACTAATTAACACCACAATTTAACGTGGACACCTTTCTCAATCAAGGTAAAACCACGATCCTTATGAATTAAACAATCCTCTTGTCAATATAAATAATTGGAACACAATAAGGAACCGCAACATAACAACAAAAGGTACTTCACTCTCTGAGAACATGTATAAATTCATATCCTGACACCTATGTAATTCTCAGAGACCTATTCAGTATCCAAAATAGTACCTCTCGAATCCCTAAAGACTAACCTTAAAAATAGAGTTACCTCAAGACCTATTCCTAACCTAAATCCAATAATCATTATTTATTAGGGTTCCACCGTTACCATTTCCATTCATTTCATTATCATGATCATATGATCATGATCATGATCTGAATCACTAATTACAATATTTGCATCCTCATTGTTCAACCCATCGTTCTCATTGTTCAATCCATCGTTCTCTAAAAAATTGCCATTATTAGGACCCTGCCAATAACATCTGACATGCCAGCTTCATTCGTCTCCCAAACTTGATAGTAAAAGTCGGGATCATTGACTAACGTAATATCTATGTCACGATTATCAATATTACTCGGATGATAATCATTACCACCCAATGCAATATTTGCTTCAAGAATCCGCTTAACTTCTTCGACAAAAATAAAAATTTAACTTTGTGACAAAACATAACTTAAATAACTGTCATCTCTAATCGGCAACCTAATAATATCCTCACTTATCTTATCTTTTAACGAGCGGTAAGAGACACTTCTTTGAATAGATCTTTTAACAATAGATTTTTCCGAAATAGAGTTTTGAAGAATAAAAGACACCTTTTTTTCTTCTTTTTTTTTCTTTTTTTTTTTTTTTTTAACCCTCAAAATCTACTGCACTTCTAGCCAAAGATAGAAGAAGTGTTTTCGAGTTTAAAAAAACAATCTCAGGGTGGGCACTTAAATTCAAGGCTACTTCTCTCTTTTCATATACTTTAACAGTTCTTCAAGACTGACTTCAGCCACATAGCCTAAATAGCCTACAAACGCAATCCTAAAGTTGTTATAACACCACCTTAAACATTAATATTGAAATTGAAATTGAATAGATGATTGAAATTTAATGATTTCAAAATCCACGAACAAACCCTAAACACAATCATACTCACCTAAGATACCAAATTGATCCCTAAAATAAGTTAATGCAACCATAAAGATCAATTGGATTGAATGGAAATAGTCTCTTGAATGGAGCTTTGAATTTCGTCACTGGAGCTTTAAATAAATTTTATCAAAAATTTAGTTAACGACTATCTAATTTCTTAAATTAGATGCAACTAATTCATGTACAATTATATATATACACATACAGTTCACTGATTGATCATAATGTTGTATATATACACTACAACTAAAGAGAAGTTAAAACCAGGGATGCCAAGTTGGGTCCATCATGCACAAGTTTCTCGGCGTCAAGGCAGCCTCCACCAGCTCTGTTATGCCTCTCTGAACGGACTGTGGTGGATCCACAGTGTTCTCATCCTGAAGACAAACATAGATGCTGTAAGGTTTTTGTTTCAGTAGGTTATGTACAGCGAAAGGATTTCAATGTATGTTGTTACCTCTTCAGAATACTGAGGAGCGACAGCGTTGAGCCGGGAAACTGTGCTTTCCACGTTGCTGTTAACCTTGTGCTTGAAGTCCAGAGTGTTGGTGTTACCTGGTCCGCCAGCAGGCGCCATGGACATACCGCCCCATGGTCGCCTCCATGTCCATGATAGCAGTTCGTCGCGGAAGAACATTGCTAATTGATACCATATGTGCTGAGTTTGCTGCCATTAATGGAAAATGAGAATCAGGTTAGTCTCATCTCATTTATTTTTTTTTTTTGTGATTGAAGAAGTATTTTGATTTTACTTACTTTAGGCGAAACCAGAGCTTGTGCAGCAGCGCACATAGAAGAGACAACAAGGCCTTCGACGCCAAAATGAGAGAAAAAGGCTTGCATGTTCCTTGTCAAGCGGAAAGGCACAGGTTCGTTGAACTCGATCATTCCATTGGTGTCGTAAGCTGGATGGAAATCTGTTTGGAATATCTTTCCAGTGTTCTTCGCGAACAAGATTTTGTTTGGGGATCTCCCACCTATCTGGAGCATGTATGACATGAAACTTGAAAGTCCCAATTGGATGGCAAATTGTTTCTTGAAAGCCCACATATGGTTACCACTCTGGAGAGTCTTGTACATGTACTGTGAAAAAATTCCATCTGTAACATAGGATTTTGTTATCTCATTGTAAGCTTGGAGACGGAGATCGACGACAGCTTCAGGCGAGATCTGGCCAGAGATAGCTTGGTTTAATTGTTCCTTGAAATAGGTAATTGGTTGATCTGCCTCTCGGTCGTTTCTCGCACAATGGTTCTCATACACCTCCAGGAAGGTGCTATACATCAGGTCGTCTTCAACCATGCGAACCTGTACAAGGAGCAATCAAATTATGATTAATATTAGTATGCCTAATATTCTACTCATCAAATGCAGGCAGAAATCATGCTTGACTCTCTCATATAATAATTAGATTTCTCATGTTACATTACTAAGAGAAATTGAATAGAGATAAACAAATTGAGAGATAAGCACCTGGGACCAAACAGGAATGATAATTGGTGTGTGAATAGATATGTGGCGACGTCTTGATTCCTTGTGCTTATCAAACATTTGATTCAATACCCTAAAAAGCTGAAGTATACGTTCATCACTTCTTGCATTGGGAGTCAAAGATGTCTGAACAATAAAATGTCGCTGAGAACCATCAGAGCCTATCAAAGTCAAACGCCGGAAACTACTTCCATGTCTTCGTACAATTGGAATATCAGCTCCAACCCTGTCCAGCTTCACTGTGTGGTCTGGAGCAATTTCCTGAAATTCGATAGAAAATATCCAATACACAAAAACAATTAAGCAAATACCTAACACACCACTGTCAACAACGAGAGAGAACAGAACAACAGGCAGTATCTAGCTACTCTAAGACTGAATTACCTGATCACAGAAGTACTGTCCCGGAATCTCTACATCAACCACATGGAAATCACGTAGCACCTTACTTTCTTCTTCAAGTTTTAGTACAGCAGGAAATCTATCCTCCACATTGCTCTGGAGAACATTTTTCCAATGTTTCAATCTCTCGGTCAATTCAGAAAGTGTAGATGGAAAAGTAGCAGTGCTATCTGGATCGAGATCACGCTCAAACTCCTGCTTGTACTCTCTCACAAAATCAACATGCTTGTTCACAGCATCTGCCGAAAAGCATGCCCTACAAACACCAGAGAGCTCCTTCTTGAGGGATTGTGGAACCTCTGCAGTAGTTGCCGTAGGATACTTGTAACAGCGGTGCAGTAGAGCATTAACAACTGCCAGAAGTCTCTCCTCTGGCAGGGTTACAAACCTTGAACCAATCTCTGTCAATAAACTCTACAGAAGGAAATAATAATAAATCAATCAATCAAGAAATGGTAAAATAATGGATTGTTGTTATTCTGATGACAGACAATGGGGCAGTGCAGCAAAATAGGGTTGAAATAGCACCTCAAGTTCACTAGCCAAATTAGAGTGCTTGCTTCTGAGGGCCTCCATTATGTCCTTTGCAGAATCAAAAGCATTTGCAGTAAAAGCTGCAGCCATTCCTGCAGCACCATTACGCCTCAGTGTACTCTGCCCACCATCAGGGACAGTTTGTTGGAGAGATTGATCACTCGTAGTGTGCACACCGCTATCTGCGGATGTTGGCCTTTCAGGTTCTTGCCCATGAGCATTACCAGCATCATGAGTTCCCATTCCACTGGATTGACTGCCATGATGAATTTGGCTGTCTGAAGACAAATTACTCCCACTGGGACCCTGCAACCTTGCATTTCCATCAGCCAAACCAAGAGAGCCAGCATTTTGAGCAGCAATATTTTGCTGCATTCTTTGCATTGCCATTCTGTTAATTTCATTCTT
This sequence comes from Cardiospermum halicacabum, assembly GCA_031304145.1. Classification (NCBI taxonomy): domain Eukaryota; kingdom Viridiplantae; phylum Streptophyta; class Magnoliopsida; order Sapindales; family Sapindaceae; genus Cardiospermum; species Cardiospermum halicacabum. The sequence continues at coordinate 3,230,498 of CM062391.1, read as the reverse complement.
GTTTGCAACATCACGGCGTTCGAGCAAATAGGTCCGTAGCCAGTAATAGAGAGCCTAATTAAAAACACAAGGATATATTTAGAAACAGCAACTACCAAGTCTTAGTCTCAAATTTAATTGAGTTTCAGCTATATGGATTATCTGCTCACACTGTACAATTTTTAATAAATCTTAAATCATATCTAACTCCATCTACCCAAGTTAATCTGAACCCACCCAAATTAAATATAGAAAAATTGCAGAAAGAAAAAAGTACCTGTGGGTACACAGTAGCGACTTTCAGTAGAACGAGTTTGCTATGAGGTGCTTCTGTTCTTTGGAGGGAAAGTAGTAGCTGGGGTATCCAAGAAAGCCAAACCCAATGGGGTATCTGATCCAAGTACTTATCAAATGCCCTACCCACTGCCTCATTGGGTGTGTCAAAGCTAAGAAGATAGAGAACTCGTGCAAGATGGCTTCTTGAATTGGAAACACCAAATTTAATACCTTGAAGGAAGCAGCTTACAGCATATTCTAACCAAATCTCTTCATTAGTGTCTTTGTAAGCCTGTAAGATAATACATTAATATCGAGTGTAGTAGCACATAACATTGATAACATGAAAAGGCAGATTGATTGATTACCAAGTCACAATAATTTCCCCAGCTTATCCACCCTTTTGGCAAATTTTTGAAAAGGGTAATTGCATTTGAATATGCAAGATTAGCTCCTTCAGAGTCTCCTAACTTTAACAAGAAATCCCCCTTGAGACGGAAAATCTCTGCTTTGTGTTTTGGAGGGAAATATTCCAGATTGGTGCTGTTGATCAAATTGAGTCCGCTAGTGAGTTCACCTCTCGTTTCCAGAAAAGCTTTTGCTTGTTCCCTTATCTTAACAAAGGCCTCCTACAAGATACAAAGAGTTAATTAGATCTACTAAAAGTACATCACACCTCAAGCACTTAGCCATAGACTCAAAGGTAGAGCATCATGCTTCAAGGAGATGAAGTTAAGAATTATGGTTAAAATAGCACATTTTGCCACTTTCATCAGTATATATATATATATAAGAGTTATTACCTTATTAGGAACTTAAGTTTCAAGTGTAACTGACTATTAAACTAATGAATATGTTTACCGGATACAAAATGAAGGACCAAGACAAAGTACCTGAACTTCCATGGTCGAGTGGCCATACATCTTATCTAGTATTGCCACACAAACATCATAAAGGCCTTGCTTACGAGCAATGCGGGCAAGCTTATTCACGTTCCATGCTTTATCCCGATAACCAAGATGGTGAAGCTGTGGATTTGTGTTTCCGAAATCCTTGAATGCCTCTATCACAGAATTATACATTTCATTTCTCCATTGCATCAAATCACACCAGACAGACATATTATCCCATTCATTTGGAGTTCGCAGCCTCCAAGTTTCCAAAATATCTTTCAGATCTGCATAGAGGTTACCATGTACACCAACAGGATTCGCAGCAAGCTTGTTACCATTGGCAATGTCCACTAAAATTCTAGCAGATTCTTGAACTTCAACTAGCTGTTGGAATTGCTGCAAAAGAGGAATCCTGGAATGTACAGACATTTCAGGCAACTGCCACCACTGTTCTAGAGCAAGATCAACTCCTTTTCCGACTATACTTTCAGCATCACCTACAGCATTTGTGCTTTTGTCATGAAGGGCAAAAAATGCCTGGATTAATCGAAGTTTTGGCGTTTCTTCAACTTGCGCCTTAGGGATTACATGATCCTTCAAATATGCCCAATCAGGCAATTTCCAAAGGCTATCAAGTAGTATCTCATAATTGTCAATACTCTTTCCAAAATCTACCAATGCATCCCACTGACTGAGTTGAGTAGCACAGTAAAGCCATTGCTCTTCCCACAGACACATCTCAGCTTTTGGGACAGTGTTGTTATAAGTACCTTGTGTTGCCTTAACCATAGCTTGGTAAAAGAGATTTTGAGCAGGTTGCCAATAACCATGCTGAACAAGTGAAAGTCCAGCCCTGGTTTCTGCAGTAACTGACCTTTTATTCCACAACCCACACCTCATATCTTCTTCATTGAGTAAACGATAAAGCTCTGCTAGACACTCCGAGCACTTCGTGTCATTCATGAACAACATCACATGACTTTCAAGCAAAGCCAGTGCTGTGTGCCACGCGTTGAAAGTCTTCCCTATGAATTTAATGAGTTCACTTGGCATGCGTGGTTGTGGATGGCTCAACTGAAGCCCTTCCAGAAGTGCCTGCACAACATTTGGTCTCTGTCCTCGCTGCTTCTTATGATAACCTTTTGACAGGAGTCCAATCAGTGGCTTAGCTAAAGCAACTTGTTCCTCTTTGAGTAAGGTCACCCAAACAATGGGAAAAACCAATACCCACAAATGATATGCAACATTCGCATCAGTATGTGCTACCTCCCTTAAAGGTATAATTAGATCAGCCACCTATAGGAGAGAAGGAAAAAAAAGTTCAAATTTCTGAATTAACAGGTGATATGCATCTGGCATACGAAGAGGGGGGAAATGTTAAAATTGAAGTATTACCACTGAAGGACATTGACCCCAGAATGAAGTATAAAACAGAAAATCAAATAGGAGTAACCAATTACTAAGACAAACTAAACAATGAGCTTCCTGTTGAAATGTGAAAAGAGGACTTATATGAACCTTCTATTGCATAAGTAAATAGAATATATCACCTGAAGCTTGCTCATTTCATTCAAAAATTGTGCATGCTTCTGAACAAAGCTTTCAAACGTTAGAGCATCTGAAGAACCCTCCGGAACATCTGCAATTTGGGGCTGCATTCCTGTATTATCTGGAAGAGAACCTGAAGGCACAAGTGGCAGAAGCCTTGCTGTGTTTGGTGCAAGTGTAATAGGTTTATCCTCAACCAATATTGCTAGAAGAAGATCAAGACCCTGTTTGAGCCAAAACACGTCGCTTAATGCTTCCCAGTCCTGAATTTGGATGATGTACTGCAGCCTTGTGAACAATGTTTTCCCCAGAGAATCATGATATAATGAGAAAAATTTCCTCCTCATTTCAGGATCCTTTGCTCGTAAACCAAGCATGAACTGCCGTTCCACCTTCTGAAACACCTCTTGACGTAGAGCCTGAGGATATCTGAAAGTCAAACAAAAGGATTATTTGCATCCTGACGAAAGCAAAATGAAGAAAAAAACACAGAAAAAGCACATACTTATGAGATTCCGCACAAATTCCATAAAGAAGTTGTAGATAATTCTTATCCCATTCCTCCAAGGCACTGGGGGGGAAGTTTTCTTTGTCAACCTGTGAAAGCTTCTGAAGAAAAGACACTATCTCCTTAGGAGAGAGAAAAGTAGTAGACGATGCTGAAGTACCAGGTTTGCTGAAATCATCTTCAATCCACCCTTTTACCACTTCAAGTATGCAGAGAAGCACACTAGGATCAGTGCCTTTCTCTGAAAGCAGGGAATTTAAAGTTTGGGTAATTGATCGTTTGCACTCTGCCACAAGCATAACCCTTTCACTTATAAGCTTTAAAACGGATTTTAGATTAGTGATAACAGCTCCAACATCAGCACCCTGGCGAGAAGATGTAACAGCAGAATCTTGATCGGTACGCTGACCCTGGATGAGAAGGTGAGTTCTTCTTAATAAGATTCAAAGAAATTACAACTAAAGGTGAGCTCTGGCTTGATCTATATGTGTGCATGCACCATACCTGTCTTGGATGAGAACCAGTTGAAGATCCTGTATCTCGTGTCAGGCGTTGAAGAATACGTACCAACATGAAAGGATCAATGATGTTTTTCTGTACTTCTGTCAATGTTTTAATTACAAGCAGCACAAAGCTAATTGAATTAGAAGAGTTATCATCACCCGATGTCTGAGAAGTTGTAATGATGCTTATTTGCTTCTGTATGAGTTCATCAACCTTCTGATACAGAAGTTTGATCTCGGGTGGAGTAGTTGGAGCATCTAAAGGATAAGCCACGAAGACCATCTTCAATAAGGCACACAATGACTTCCCAGAATCTAGCATTTTATTCTTGAAACAAGGTTCAAGAATCTGACAACCAAAATGACAAACGAAACATTAGGTTATCAGTGACATTCAGAAAATCATAATCCTAATGCATAGGACCAAACCTGAGAAATCTGATTGATGTTATTTTTTATGAACAAATGTGGCTGCTTCTCTAGAATCTTGTTCATGACATCCAACCCCTGTGCAAGAGCTGTGGAAGGATCCTTTGACTGAGATGGTACATTGCTCAACAGCCTTTCTAAGTAATTGAACTTGACATTAGCATTTGGCCACACCTCCAAAGCTTGTGACAGAAGCTCCAATGCTTGTTTATACAAAATACTTCCTTCCTTGTCCTTAGGCTCTATAACCAAGGCAACCTGTTTCAAGCAAAAGGCCATTTGACATCACATACTCCATAACACAACATAACCAAGATAAGAAGAATTTGCTCTAAACCACACAATGTGGCTAGATCATATCTCTAGAAAAGTGATTATAGCGATCCTCACACACCCAGCGCTGAAATAAGAACACATATAAAACAATCCTCTGTATTTAAGTTTGATAACTGAGGAAAATGAGGGGATTAAAATTAAGACCATCTACAGTAACCTATCTTCAATCTCTAAGATTTTACAAAAATTAAGTAAAGGTGCAACACGTGACAAAACCAGTTTACTGATAATGTTAGTTTTTGTCCTGATCAAAGAAAATTAAATCCATATTTTTTAGAAACAAAAGTCAAGCAAATCGTCTTTTTAAATATACGAAATTGTTCACTAAGAACTACAAATCACCAAATAGATAAGACACCCTTAGGTAGCTCTTACTGTCATATAAAACCAGGTATCAAAAGGAAGACTTACCCTTATAAGAAAATTGATAATCATTTCTTCCATAGCTGCATTCGGCTTAAATTCTTCATCAGGTTGGCCAGCAGATCCAGGGGTTTCTATATTAGGGATTGATGAGGCACCACCTGGAGACATGACACAGAGGGGTTGAAGACCAGCTTCTACTTTAACTCGCTTACTAGGATGATCTTCAGGGAATGTTGATCCATCCACAGGTCTTTTAGAGTCAGAAATGGCTGAGCCAGGATTAAACCCATCAGTCATCTGGCTGGGAACATCACTATCAGACACCATTTTCATCTCATTTTGCCTTTGTTTTTCCCAATTAACCACCAAGCCTGCCAGATCGATAGCAAGGCGCCTGTTCTCCGCTGCAGTATTATAGGGCAACCCAAGGCGGCTAAGAGAATTAACCATTTGAGGTACAAATTGTGCTCTACAGCTGTAGAAGAGATCAGAATGGCGCACTATAAGCTGGAAAATGTGAATCAAATTAGGAACCGAATGACCTTCCTCAACCAGGATCTTTTTGGTGTATCTTATCCAAATTGGCATTCGAGACTCCCCAGGAGGCAACCTTTTCGGTAAGGCTGGCATCAGTATGTCAAGGGCTTGCTTGACCAACATTTTATTTTCTGGCTGGCAAGTTCTAAGAAGAGCAACAAAAACCTAGATATTCAAACGGAAGTCAGTGTACATTTGCATTGTTGAATACATAAATGAAAATAATTGTGTATTGTTGAATACATAAATGAAAATAATTGTGTATGTACATATACAAACAGGTTCATCCAAGCGTAAGAATGAACTCATGCAAGAAAAATATTCTATACTCAAACAGGTAGAAACTTGACAAGAGATGACAATCAAAGCTTGAACTTGTGACTGAATGCATGTTAAACTACATAACAACACATTACACTATTCAAAAGCCCCAAATTTGTAATTCAGCACTATGATACAGACAAGCAATGGACATCATAGAGAACAAGAAATAATTTGTAGGATTTCAGAACTGATGTGTAGTAAGGTAGTAAAGAAAATTTCTACTATCACTCCTTTGATGCGGTAAAGTTTGTTAATCGCAAACTATTTTTAAGGTTTATCCTACTTTTCAATTTTTTGTCATTGTTTATAACAAGCTCAAAATGAACATAACATGACGTTTACGCAGTGGCCTGTACGTCCTTTACTTTTATCATCCATACATTCATTTCATAGGGAACAAAGAGTTGACTGATTTAATATTATCGATTCTTTTTTACCCTTTCTCTTATTTTCAGCAAATAAATATTCCTTCTAGTTGGCCCCCTAGCAGCTCTTTCCTATTTTTCTACTTTATCCAACTCCTTTCACCCTTTCTTCTCTACACTCTCTCTCTCTCTCTCTTTATTTTCTTATCTTACAGCACTTTCTGTGTCACAGAAAAGATTTACAACGGACACTACATTAAATGAAAATATAACAAAATTAAACAACATGCATGGGGAGATCACCTGGAGAATAATCTTCTCAGGGGCCTGATAGGCCTCCAAGAAATGGCAAACATTAACAAACGCCCATTGCTTACTGGCACTATCTTCCCGTTTGAGATGATTCCAACCAAATTTAATCAGTTCTTTCCTATGATGGACAAGATCATTCTGAAGATACTTAAGAAGCAATGTTGCCAGTTGCAAAAGTTCTATCCTCAATGGTTCATCATACTCAGCAGAAACCTATAGGAAGAGGTATATAATCCCATGATGTAATATGAGAAATAATAAAACATTATGTAAATCTAGATAGTAGAAATATGACAAAACAATAGAAAAAATGTGCGAGTGGATATAAGTTCGACATTTGAGTGATCACCTCTTCTGGAGGATCTAGAAGTTTGTCGACAATTGTCTTAATGATACTTTGATCAACAACCTCCCAACTCTGACCATTCTGGAAGGCATGAGCTAGCATCGGAAGAATCAGCATTTGCATGATGACCACCAAGTGATCATGAGCAAGTTGTTTAGACTGGAAAAGGTTTAAGAAATGCAAGAGAAGTGATTTCTTCATATTTGGTGGATAACCTTCAGCAACCTATAGAGTAATAAAGTTGTCAAAAATAAAATCTTACATAGACAATAAAAACAATTAATGTAAACAAGTGAAACTTTAGTACAGACACTCATAAAATTACCTCGACAATATAAAACTCCTTCAAGAAAGTAAAGTCAATGCGAGAATGAAACAGGAAGATGGAGAGAATATCAAAGAGCACATTCACTTCCTCTTTGTCATGTCGCAGGTAATTCAAGAAACATTTGACAAGCCATTTGCTTTCTTTGACCTGCAGATGAGTAACAATCATATATAGACATGACCTACCTACCAATCACATCTCAACTAGAGAATAAGAAGATATCAAAAAGTAGAAAATCAATTGATACTGATATGTCTCTAATAAATAGAACTTCAATAGAGAAACTCACCTGCACTAAGTTCAGCTCTTGTTCATTATGCAAGCGAGATATTCTGGCCGGTGATTTCCATAGCTGAACCAAGGTATCAAACACAATGCGGTTACTCTGCAACCAGCCAGGTATCAATTTGACCAAGGTTTTAACTAGTGCTAGGCCCTGAAAATAGGCATCTGATGCTGCAGCAGGGGAGGCAGATGGTAAATTTGAACTATCAGGTGGGGGAGCAGAGAGACCATCATCACCCAATAATGTAGTTTGTGGAGTTACAGGTCCAGCAGATGTTGTCGCTTCAGGTTTTGGCCCGAAGTCAGGAAAGGCACTCGCAAGTATTTTCTGTGGAGACTTTGCAAGTTCATCTCTCAAAGGCTGGCCAGCATCTGATCTTATTATATACATAAACCTGAACATCACAAAAGGTGGAAGTAAGTGTAAATATCACTAACTTGAGTAATACAAAAGCGATTCAGCTAGAAATTCTAAAACTTACCGCCTGAAATATTTTGGTTCACTCAATCGAGCAAGGAAATAATCAACAGCAAGTGTGGCATATCGATTTAAAAATTTTGTGAGTGGAAGACGATATGGACTATTAATTTCACTGTAGACCTGAGCCGGAGGAAGAGCCCCTTCTAAATCAATTGTCAAGGTTACTAATTCATCAAGAAATTTTGATGCAGCTTGGGGAAGCAAGTGAAAAAGCTCGATGATAGCTGCATAAGAAATGTAAGGATCAATGTTACACTCCATGAACATATGTCCATACAAGTATCATTTAACTCTGAATGTAACTGATGTAACTGGATGTAGAGTAGATGCAAAACCTGCAGCAATTTTTGGCTCTTCACCGGCCTTCCATGATTTCTGACTCTGAGCAAGTTTTTCTGGTTCCAACCATTTCTTAAGGTGCTCCAGCAACTTACCACCCAAGGTGACATTAAACCAATTTGATAAAAGTTCAAGCAGGCGGGCCAGACCTTGCAAAAGAGGCATGCTAAGATTCTTGGTATGTGCCAAATTTACTAATATAGGCCTAAGGCTATTCTGTAGAAGTTCTTTAGGCATCCTTTGTTGATTTATAACCTGATAAGATGAGCAGCAGAATAGAATATGAATCACTCAATTGAAACATTCAAACAACTATATATATCAAAGGAAGCAGATCAAAGGAAAAAGAATTTAAAATGACATCCTTCAATTGAGTCATCAGTTATATGATAAATATATTCATAGTTACAAACTTTACTTGTCAATAAAGAATTTCCTTAATGCTCACACGCAAAAAGCAGTAGAACAGCAACCAATTACTACTACAAAATTGTATTTATCGTTAACTACAGATGAAGGTCTGATATACTACTCAGAACTTGGTTCGCGGTACAGATGTGTACATTAGCAAATTAATAAGTATGCTTTGGCTAGTTACAGTCGGTTTCATCATGTATTACATTAACTGCATGCATAAACAGATGTGAAATCTAAATGATAAATATTTGATGATAAAAATGTAAATAAAAGGAAAAATCAATCCTTTTGAAAAGGTAAATATTAAGATCTGAATTGATTGTTCAACAGCAACAAAGTTCCACAAACCTGTCGTAGTCCTTCTTTTGCAACAGCAACAATTTCTGGTGTCCTACATGTCAAAGACTTAAAAAACATGGAAATGATTTTAGCACGCAGATCAGTGTAAGCAGGCACTTTAAAGTCGGTCCATGCCATTGTAGTACAGAGTAGCTCAATGCAAGCTGTTCTAAGCTTATTTAAGGACGTAGCCACTTTGGGATTCATGAATTTCACGACCCACACCGTTTCATCAGCCTCAGCTATTTGCAATGCTTCTTGCAGAAAGTTCACTAATTCTTGACTCAACTTCAAAAGCGGAGGCCTCAAGGCTAAACAGAAGTTCAAAGCTGTAACTGTTCCCACCTATAAGCAACCCAATAATGTTAGAAAAGATAACTTATAAAGTAAAACGATAGCAATTACTAGGAAAAAGAAAGAACCTGTTGTTCAACAGTCTTCAATCGGAGAGGCCGCATTAATAGGGGCTGAATTAAAGGATGGTACAAACGCTCAAGCAGCTCAGAAACCTCACTGCCAGTCCGACTAGCCAAAAGTGCCAGACATGACTGTACATTCTTTCTGACAATAATTGATGCACTAGCATTGAATAATTCTGAAGCAAGAAACTCAACTACTCCTTGAAAGCTTTGTTTACGTGGCTCACTGTTAGCTTCATCCACATTATTCACCACACGAAGAACCTGAGTTAGGACCTGACTTGTTTCTTCTTGTTCCTTGCTAGCATAAATAGGGAGCTTTCTGAGAACATAAACCAGCCCCTGCACAATCCTTACTTGGAACAGGCACAAAGTATCAACGGTGACCTTTCCCACTAGTGCTCCAAGTCCCATAACGCCTCCCATTTGTGCTTGCCAAGTACTTCCATAGCAACAATGCAAAAGACGAGGTAGAAGTTGTTCAAAAACTGGTATACGAACACTAGGAGGTGGTGAATATACAGGATTCATTGATGGACTGGATACAATCATGGGTGTGCCTGGTCCCCCTCTTGACATCATCACATCAGCATGTTTTGCACGAGCAAGAAACAGAAGTGTTTCGGCAAACACATTTAAAGCAGAAAGAGCAGATTTAGCATGGAGTCTATTCTCATCTGTCAGCACATCAACCAAGGCATCTAAAAATATTAAAGGGTCCAACTCTTTTAGGTTTGAAGTGCCACTACTCTTTGACCTGGAGCTAGCCACATTAGATGGACCCACAAGTCCAGCAGCAGAATTTGTTGAATTAGTTGAAACATACTCCATGTGAAATATCATAGCAAAATGGTGGCAAATATTAACAACAAATTCATCCTTGGGGTCAGTGAGCTCTGGTTCTGCACCAGCAGCGATGACCGTCATCAACAAAATCTTGAAAACTGACTTCTCAGCCATAAGTTGGGTCTTCGTCTTTACACCTAAATCAGCCTGCGTAATAAAGATAAGCATCAGCATTAATCAAACTACAAATGTCTTCAGCTGCTTAGCGATAGGGCTATGGATTTATCACCAAGTAAGCTAGATTTAAGGGAAGGAGAGACCAAATTGGACCGGACAAAACATTAAGTACTTTCAAAAGTTCTATACTTTTAGTAAGGCCATCATGAAGCTATGATGTCGTTTTCAAATGCAAAGATGTTCTCCTTATGCTTGCCATAACAAGTTTTGGTACACAAGCAAATGTCACAAATAAGAATGTGAGTAGTCCATGCATGCATGCAACATGCTATTGTCCACCAGGTGAGCAACAAAAACAATTATCACAGCAGAGTTCAATTATCACAACAGAGTTCGATAAACAAACCTTCATGTCAGATGACTCAGACTTGCACCAAGATTTATCAACTGAAGAAACTAACAACGATGACAACTGTCGCGGTGTATATCCCTCATCAACATAATTCCCAGGTAAATTGAGCTGAGAGGCTAAGCAAACACGGATGAATTTCAATGCCTGCTTCCGATAGAAATAATCCATGCCGCAATTATTGTGCATGACAGCTGCTACAGCAAGATTTATGCATCGATCTAATGGAACCAAAAATGGGGTTGATGGCTCAAACGTAAGAATCAAGCGCAGCCCGTGCTCTGGGTTCTCCTTGCATTCAAGTGCAAGAGGCTCCTTGAGAAATCTTCTGTTACGACCACCCAACTTGCCCAGAAGTTGCAATGCTTTTCCACCCCAAGGATAGGGCGCAGGCCGCAGGTGAGACCACAAGGCTAAAATCACCTCTGACATAACATTAGCCATACTGGGTTCTAGAAAATCAGGATTCAGACTGTCTACCCAAAACTCAAGTGTTCTTAAAGCCAAGCTCACTAGATCATCACTTCCTTTGAGACACATAACAAGAGGTTTCATTAGTCGAGGTAGATATGGTAACAATGAGCTTAAACGTCCAGGCAAGGTTAGACATAGCTCTAACAATAGATCTCTCATGTCTTCTGCCATTGGACCTTCAAGCATTGCTAGAAGCATATTTAGGCAGGGTTGCAAAATTGGAATCAAGTCACGCAATAAAAGTTCAAATTTGCACCCAGAGAGCGCTCTAAACATTGTACGAAGAAGTTGTAAATATCCGAGAGGCTTTTCAACTTCGGTGGCATTTCTCATGCAAACCTCCATTATAACAGGCACATGAGGTTGCAATATTCGTTCAAAATCTGATGGTGCTTTAGCAACTGCACCAAATATATACCGAAAGAGATGCAATACTAGCTTAGCTGCAGGTGAATCTGGATTTTTTAGGACATCAAGTTTACTGTTAACAAAAAAATTAACCAAAACATCTGCAAAATGCTTATATACTTTTGGGGCCTGCAAAAGGGTGGAAAATATATGGACTAGCTGAGTGCTGGAAATCATGCACTCAAACAGTTCGGGCATACACAATGAGAACATGTCCATGAGATCCCGGGGTTCCATTATACCCAAAATCTGGGAAAAGAGGTGAAGCATTTCCCTTTCTTCATCCTTCTCCTTGAAGAGGGCTAAGCAATGCACACCACTCTTCAGGACACCAGAAGCTTTCCACACCTTCAACAAAGTTCAAGTCAAGAAGTTGTTTTCCACAGAAAAAAGCCTTTAAGAAGTGATTAGGTTATGCATTATACCTCATCTTCTCTCATCCCTTTGAACGCTTGAGGTGCTGGTAAATTAGATGACGATGGAGCAAGCACTTGTTGGTGAGTTCCATGGGTAGAAGGAGAAACCTAAAACAAGTATAAATGTGAAACAAGGATTGAGCCACATTTAATAACTACAAAAAAAATAGAAAATAGAAAAACCTGTGATCGGGGCAGATGTGCATGAGTGATACTCCAAATGAGAGTTTTCATTCCTGGATTCGACCAAACAAAGATTGATTACTTTCAGCATAGACCACAAACCCAGAACATAGAATTCAAGGCAGACAAACTAGTGAAAAGCCATCACATATTTGATGAACTCTGTTTACACTGTCTTTGACTAAAAGAATAAAGATAACAGGGAAAGCATAATTACCCATGACCAAGGTCTTAATCAAATTCTTACAGTCATTGACTTCTTTGGAATGTTCCACAGGGGTTTGCACATTTAAAACTGCCTGTAACGACACACCTAAAGTCAGGAAACCGGTGCAGAGCAAGATAGTCTAGTACTCTACAAGAAGAAAAGTACCAAACAGGCAAAAATAAATTCCTCACCTAATGGAGCATAGTTCAAAAACAACTTAATTTACAGCCAAATAATTATGTTGAAGCAACTCAAGTCTTCTCTTTAGTCACTAAAGAGGGAGGACCAATCTACTTCTCAAACTATAAACTCAACTTTTTAAATTAAATAAATAAACTAACAGACACTTCTGGAACATAGTCTAATAACTAAAGAAATTTTTTTATCAAGAGATCAGAAAATACAATACCAAAATTTAGAACTGAGGATATGCTGGTTGATGCAACTGAGAAAATAAATACTATATAACTACATGCATGAGGTACATAATGTATACACACACATATATATGACAAAACAAATATAAATATGCTAACCTGTACTGGGAGTTCAAGCTTTGACCTTAAATTAACATGAGTTTTCCCCTCCTCACCCTCCTCCAACAGCTTAGCCAAAAGAAGATAGATGTCAGCATACAGAAAAATTACACACATAGTAAAAAGCTAAGGTGAAATGAATCTTCCTAGAACAAAAACAGAGAGGGCCAAAATAATAGGCATTCACTCACATTAAGATACATCTAAGCATGACAATGCAAACGATTTGAGATTGTAACCTTCCAATCATAAAGCAGATAATAATTGCCAACTCCTAGGAAGTACACCCCGATGTATATTTTTCATAAACACATTCATTTGTCAAGCAACTCATAGTTTCAATAGTTCAATTTTTAAGAACAAACACTTATCAGAATTTCATTGTTGAAACAGTAACTCCTGGTAAACAATCCCTATCTTAGAAATCTCAGTGAAATCCATACACAGCATGAAAGTATCCCATTTCTTTTAGAAAATGTAATGGAAGAATAGGGGTACTTAACACCCAAAAAAATTCCACAAAAGTGAATAAGCATTTCATTATCAATGTCCAAAAGCCTACACTGCTCATTCATCTGTTAGATAGAACACTTTGCTCAAAAAAAAATGCCTATGTACATAAAAGCAAACAATACACTTTGTGTTATGATCCAAGTGCAAGCATAGTTTTGAAAGGCGAAAGCGCAGCGAGGCGCAATAGCCTCTGGAGCCCGAGGCACGAGGCGCAGTGAGCCTCACGGGCTTTTTTAAAATGAGGCGCACCTTGTAAAATATATTAAAGTTACATGCATATTAAAATTAGTCTAATAGGCATTTACAATTTAAAATAAAATATTCTTAATATTTATAAAACAAATAAATATATATATTTATAAATTTTATATATAAACTAATTTTTTTTTTAAAAAAATTATATTAAATTTTATAAGTAAATTAAATAGTAAATATTTAACCGAACTAAAAAATTATTTAATTATATACATACTAGAGATAGTAAGAAAAAACAGTAGTATTAGGAGTATTGATACTATATTTTTAAATACTATATTTATTAGAAAAGCATACATAGATTATTAGAAAAGCATACCACAAAAGCATAACCACAAATATAACTTTATTAAATATAAATATATTTTTATTATACATAGTGGCAGACATAGGAAAAGAGAACCACTAATCCACCCTCTCATTTAATTGAGTCAAACAATAAAATTAATTATGTTTGTTTTTTCAATGTTCATTGGGTCGGTGCTCACTCCTACATATTGCCTTCACCTGATACTGAAAACCAGAACCACCCAAGTCTAACAAAATACAAAGAAGTTTAGAAATTTAGAACCAGCAGAAGACCCAAAACCACAGAAGCAGAGACATCAGCACAAGACAACAAACAACATACCAGAACCACAGAACCAGAGACATCAGCATGAGACAACCAACAACACACCAGAACCAGAGACATCAGCATGAGACATTCAACACATCAGAACCAGGGTTCCATGTTTTTCTCTCTGTTTTTATCTTCAAACTTCTAACCCTGTCGACCTCGGACCGTCTAACTTCTATATAGTAATATTTTCTTTTTAAAATTTCAATCGATAATTGAAATTTATAGAGGCGAGCGCTTCACCACATCTACGCCGCCTCACCTGACATAAGGCACTCAGCTGTCGCCTTAAGCCGCTTCGCGCCTAGGCGCGCCTTTAATAAGTATGAGTGCAAGGTATGGGACTTGGGATCCCACATCCGCCTATGTTCCATTAGATAAATCACCGCCTATGTTCCATTAGATAAATCACTAAAGACACGATTAACACATTTGCAGAAAGAAAATTCTCCAAAATCATTCCCTTCAAGATATTGCTCAAGTTTGAAATTAGAAGATCATTTACCACTATGCAATATGTCTACGCAAATATGATTGAGTCAATAAAAAGCAAACACCAATTATAGCTTACCTGTGGAATAGTACGCTTAAAGGTACTGAACTTTCCAACAAAAGCATCCAGTATGCGACCCTAAAGGAAAACATGATAAACATAATATATCTCCATATATCATACACAAGTCAAATTAACTTCAATTTAAAACCACATACCAACAGAATTCGTGCTTCATCCATAGATTGTTGGTCGACACCTTTCTCAAAAATG
This sequence comes from Cardiospermum halicacabum, assembly GCA_031304145.1. Taxonomy (NCBI): domain Eukaryota; kingdom Viridiplantae; phylum Streptophyta; class Magnoliopsida; order Sapindales; family Sapindaceae; genus Cardiospermum; species Cardiospermum halicacabum. The sequence goes on along the minus strand of CM062391.1, from coordinate 3,215,418 downwards.
GGCTCAACCTATATAGAAGAAAGTCTTACATGAATATAAGCCCAAAGCGAGCCACAAAATGCAGAAATGTCATAATAGAAACAGCATATTTACCAGGTTCAACATCAGTCGAGCACAAGTAGTATGAATACTGAGTGACAATGAAGCATCATGCATATTACTAGAGAACAAGTAGATGATCCGTGATAACTGCAATTCAAGATTACAAGCTTCTTGTCAGAAGATAATGCTGACTCTGCTTTCAACAATAGATCATGCTAAGTACTTCACTACTCACCAAAGCCACCACACAAAAAATATACTCCCTCCGTCCCTAATTAATTGTTAGGGTTACTAAAAATGGATGTCCCTAATTAATTGTTACACTTCCTTTTCTAATAACTTTTTATAATGGAAAAAACAATATTACCCTTACACTTTTTCAACCACACAACCCCACTAACCAATATAATATACCACTTATTCTATTTTTAAAATATTTTAAATTCTCACACTATCTCACAACTTTCTAGATGGGTCCCTTTCATATTGTATTCAATGGTAATTTATTTATTGTTATAAGGGTAAATTGGGCAATTCATAATTTATCACACTACCTCACAAATTTTCAACTGTAACAATTAATTAGGGACGGGGGGAGTAATAATAATAATAATAATATAGAAATTAAAAATAAATAAAATTAAATTAAATTAAACTTAAAAAAATAAAAATAAATGAAATAAAATAAGAAGAGGATAAGTAGAAGGCTGATAGTTCAGCCGTAACCATAATTTCAGGCATGAAAACTTAACAGAGAGGATCTCAGGTCACATCCATATCTTTTTAGAAGTTTTAAGAAAGGTAAATCCAGTCATTAAACATCTGAATACAAGGGATATGGAAGATGAGAAATAACCATGTAAGAGGGGAGGAAAGGACCACTACAACAACAATGGAAAATCACAACAGAGGCCAACAATCTAAATAAAAGCATAACCCTACTCCATGCAAGTCAATACTAATGCATTAGTCATGGACTCAGAGAAAACAGGGATACAGCCATAAAAAGAAGCAAGCAGAAATTTTAATGTCATAGACATTGAGGAAACATGGATATTTCCATAAGAAGTGAGCAGAATTTCATAGTAGCAAAACCTGTGACAGAGAGAGATCTGCGCGAACATGATGGACAATCTCTGCCAGTAGACTGTAAGCCAATGGCCTCAGAGTCTCATAGCATGCCCGTCCAGTTCCAACAAGAACCCTAAAGTGAGCATACAATCAACCTATTGTTAAGAAGTTGCAGTAATATAATTCATTGCTACAAAGATATAAAGTGCAGATAAAACAAGATTTTGAATGCCCTTAAAGTCATCAACATTTGTGACTCGGCAGTACAGAGAAACTCAAACATTGAAATTAATCTGGATAATAGATGAAAGTTCTGGCTAATTAATTAATCAAACCTTTATATTTGTCCTAAAACTGCACCAGAAGTTCGTCCCTAGCATTGTCTTACGTTTCTTTAGGAAATTTCAGTACGCATCATCAGTTCTAACTCTTTTTTCTCAAAATACCATTTTATGGCTGATTATATAAGATGGCACCATTGGAAAGGTTATAAGCTTTGTTATGGTTCATGCAATTGACATCAAAACTTAAAAATCAAATCTACGCATTTGAGATTTACCTCTCTTCCAGCAGTGTATCTATCAATGGAAATAAGCCTCTCTTAAAATCTGTCCCTAAAACATGTTTTAGTGCAACTAACAATTCCTGCATCCAACATCCAAATAAGTTAAAATCTCATAGTTGAGAAGGTGAAAGAGCCAAGCTGAGAGCAAAGTAGAACATAATACAATATTACCTTTCTAATAGATACAGAATCCGAACAAGTAACAAGCAAATTTACAATGCTTTTACATATACTCTCTTCATGAGGCCTGATATAATCAGCAAAACTCTTCAACAGATAAGTTAAGAAAGAAACTGTCTGCAAGAGCAAAGACAAAAATCAGTAAATTATGAATTAAGACAAAATGAAAAGCATTAATTACAGCATGCAACTAGCATTATAGTGCATCAGTTATTCTAGTTTATAAAGAGCATCCTCACGTACAGTGGCCACTGCATTACTCTACCTTCTAGGTGAGCCCCTTATGTAACTAATCAATTAAACATTTCTCTTTACAGACACCAACTTTTGTGAAAATGCGCTCTAAGGAGGTTGGCAACAACACAGAATTACAAGAGAAAGGAAAAGAAAACAAGATATGTACCATTTAAAGTTGTTTAAGATCTTCTGACTGCTTTGCTGTTTGAAATAATAACTTTCAGCTTATTATGGTAAACAAGAACTTAAAAGGATTCTCCACAAATCAAAATAAATAAATAAACTACACCATCACAACAATGCAAGAATCATAGATGTAAACAGTAGGCAGACTATATTAGGGACTCAGTCAAGCAGAGCCTTCAATAAGACATTACTTCTAGCTGCAATACTAAATATAGAATGAAATTCTGTGAATTAATTGATTCAATCTTAATATGGCAAGCAAACTGACCCAGTCCCTCCAAATTAGATTTAATCTAGGAGCTCAAACAGACTAGCCATATCCTAATGTATACAGACATTTCAACAGGACAGCTGTAATAAACGATATCAAGAGAGAGAGAAAAATACTCACCTTAACTTGGGCACCTTTAAGCTCAATAAAGTGGCCCTTCAAATGAGGAGGAACCTTTTCAGGACCCGGAATAGATATAGCAGCAACCATCAGAGGCAACAAGTGAGGAATATTGGTTTGAACAAGCCGGCTGTACAACTGAAATAAAAACATGACCACAAGAGGAGACTCTGTTATTATCTTAAATGATCGGGTGCTTGGATTAAGCTGCCCTGTGCCAACATAGCCAGTGCCACTAATCCCAGGATCTGAAGAGGTATCCATAGGTTTGATAACATCTCCCATTCCCACTGATCCACTCTCGAAAAAATGGCTAACTGTCGCTTTAAAGTTCTGGTATATCTTGCAGACAAAGTCTAAGAATGGTTGAACCTCAGTTTCTAATGTAGGCCTAAAATTTCTGAGGAGATCGAAGATGATCCGAATGCAAATCAAACCATTCTCTTCGTTATCTTGAGTTAAAACCTGCATTGCAACCTTCAATAGATCCTGAACAAACGGGCGAAGAACTTCACTGTGAGGAAGTCGATTAAGGATCTCCACGACTATGTTCCTCAGTTTGTGCTCGGGATTGTCTGTGAACTGCGGCTTTGTAATTTTCGAGAGAATCACAGAAAATGCTTGAAAGTAGCACTTGAGGAAGTTTAAGTATTCTGCTGTGTGGGCGATCTCCAAACTATCCCTTACCTCCATTGCCATCTGTAACCTCATTTGGATCGCTGCCACAAAAAATCCAATCAACAAACTTGAATAAGTTACAATAATCATAATATAACTCAAAATCAAATCAGACAATAACTTCATAAACTAAACAAACAGCATCAATTAGACTTCTGAGACCATATAATACCATGAAGCTTAAAGCAGTCAAATTCATCAGAACCATTCCTTTCTATACAATAATTGCATATCTTTAGCGAATCCATGCGCAAACATATAAAACCTAATACCAAACAACGAACTCAAGAACAAAAAATTATACTCCTCAAAAACACATTCACTTCAATATCATAACCTTCATCTCATTAATAACTTTCCACTAGTGCAACCATAGCATGACACAAAAATTCCCTGCCAAATTAACTGCAGCCTTATCTATTCAAAATAAAACCAATACAGCCCAAACCCAAATGATTATCTGGTTCTACACCCTAGAAAACATATACATCCCATTTCGAACTCACATGACCAAACTCCCAAATCTCAAATCTAGACATAAATCAGCAACCTAACAACGATGAGTCCAAATCACAACAGCATAGTAAAACAATCCAACTAGTCAAATTAACTACAATCCAGCTAATAACACTATGAAGCTTGCAGGGTTCAAATTCATCAGAACCATTCCTCTCCAAAAAATTATGGCATATCATTAGCAACACCATATATAAAACCTAATAAAAACTAGTAAAATCCAATCCAACTAGTCAAATTAAACACAATCCAACTGATCAAATTCAAAACTAGACATCCCTCACAATTAACTCATTCAAAAAAACATAAACAGATAACATGCACATCACAGCATCATAGCATCACTAAACCAACAACTCTTCCTCCAACAACCACAAACTCATCATTATTTTCCAACCATAACCAAATAACCCAATCTCCACACACTTCAAGAACCAACTCCCATTCCAAAAACCCACAATAAACAAAAACTCAACAAATCAAGCCACAATCCACCTCACAAAACCCATGCACAACAAACACTCCCTCCAAAAACCATAGACTCACACCACAAAATCCACTTCAATTCAACAAAAACACACAACAACAACCACAATTACACAAAACCAAAATCCATAAAAACGCATTACAAACAAAAACAGTGCAAGTCCAGGCGCATACCGAGGTCAGGTTCGATGAGGTGACGAGAGTGCTGCTCGAAATTCTGAATAGGACTCATTTTCTCCGTCTCTCGCGCAAGAAAATTAAAACAAAACAACAATAATTACAGCTGCCTCTCTATACCGCGAACAGAGCAGATAGATTAGGGTTTTAGTCCGTACTACGTTACCATTGAGAGAGAGACGATGAAAGGTGGGTTTTTGGTGGGTTTTAGTAGTCGGAGATGAAGAAGGAGAGACAACCCAGAAGAGTTTTTTTTTTTTTTTTTTTTGTGTTCTGTTTCCCTCTCAGTCTCAGTCTCTCTCTAGACTCTGGGGTTTGGGTCTACTCAGTCTCAGTTTTGGATTTGTTTTTATATATACGCAAACCAAGATGCATTGCATATATTTCGATACAATCTTCTCAAATTTAATGTTTTATATGATACATCTAGTACTAAATATTTTCCGTTTCAATTTAATATAAATATTTGTAAAAATACATTTAGGAAAAATTATATAAAATAAACCAAATAAAATTTAAAAATTCAGGTTTATTTTTATTTTTGAGCCACTCAAGCTTTGATTTTCAAAAATAGACCATCATATTTGTGAAGGTCCTCTTCACATACTACATTCACAAATCAGTGTAAAAGATCTTCATAGAAGCATAAAATAGTCAAATGGTCAATTTGGTTCATTTTTTAAAAGTGAAAGTTTGAAAGATTATTTTTATAAAATTTTTAAAGTTGGACTATATGATGCAAATAAAAGTTATAAAATAACAAAAATGAAAATAACTTATTTAATTTTTATATTATTATTATTAAAATTATTTGTAACTGTATATAATAAATTATATAATTTTTTTAAAATATAATATTATTATTTTAAAATTTTAATTTTTAAAAATATAATAAATTATAATATATTTTTAATTGAACATGAGTGAAAATAATATAGTGGTGAAAAGTAAAATATAAAAAATTTTATAATATAATTTTAGAATAACTATGTAGTTGTTATTTTATTAATTAAAGTTAAACTATCTAAATAAAATTATAAATATAAATAATAACAACAAAAATTTACTACATTATTTATATTAAAATTTTAATAAAATAATATTAAAACTTGAATCAGCATATTTATTTAACTATTTAATTTTTTTAAAATTTATAACCCGAAAATAATATTATTAAAATTTTATTTTTTAAAAAAAAATCATGCGGCCGTTAAAATTTTTAAATTATATGGAAGATAAATTATTATAAATAGTATATAAATATTTTATTTTTATAATAAAATATTATAATTATCCACTAACATGATTGTTTTTATGTTTAATTTAGTGCTTTACACGGATTAACTTTCGATTATTTAAAAATATGTTTTTTTTCTAAATTACTAAAATTATATTTTGTGTTTAATATTAATAAATATAAGTTAGATAATATAATTTAAAAAAATAATAGTAATAAAAGTTACCCCAACTCCCAGGCATTATTATGATATTCTCCGTACGGATTTTGTAATTTGTTACTATCGTCCAAAAGGCCTCGTAATAGATTTTTATGAGGTATTGGCCTCGTTTGGGATTGCTTCTCCTCTTAACTTTCGTATGTAGAAGAAAAGAAGTAGAAATCATTTTCAAAAAGCTAATATTTTTTACTTCATTTGGAAGAATTTCTGAGAGGCCGGAAGCACTTCTGTCAGTTACCCAAACACCATCTGAAACAACTTTCTGAAGTCGGAAGTTAAAAGTCAATTTATCCAAATAGACTCTTTATATACAAATTACTACTGATATGGTATGGAGTTTGATACCCAACCCCTATATATCAACTATTATTTTAATAGATGATGTTAATTATTTTTTATGTTTTATCTAAGTAATTTAAGTGAATTTTAAGAAATTTATTATTAAATCCCAATAAATTAAATGGATGTAGTGTGAATTTACAATATCGATTTTATTTTTAGTTATGCATTAAATATTTAAAAAAATAATTAATGAGATGTGGGCCTTAGTTGATAATATTTTATATAAAATAGTTGATAAAATGGATTTTTTTATTAATTTAGTCATTGAAGTTTGATAGTATTTTAGAATAGTATGATAAGTATTAAATATATTTATTAGCAAATTTACATTTGTTAGTTGAATTTTATAATATTTTTAGGTAATTTTGTTATTATTATATATTTAAGTTTAATTAATTTAGAGTTTTTTTATTAAAAAAATATTCGAAATTAATATGCATTTGGATCTCTTCAGATATAATTTTTCCACTTGGAAAAGATAATTTATTTTTTTTAATGTAAATTTATACATATAATCTTGACATTTATATTATTTTTCGGATGCAATTAATTTATTATTTTTATTTTTTAATTTTTTAATTTTGAATATATTTATAATTGTGAAATTCAATAAAAATAATAAATTTTATTTAATGCTATTATATATTCTGAATTATTAATGTTGGTATACGAATTTATTTTTGTCAATTTCTAGGTGCACATGCATACATGAATGACCGTAAACTTCAACGGAAATAATGAATACTGTGAGTATAAATTTCAATAAATAATTTATATAAATTTAGGAGGGAAGATACATGGCATATGTATTATTTAATGTTTTTTTTAAGATTTTTGTAACTAATTCGATGATCAAGATCAAAAATAAAATAAAATAAAAAAGCAAAATCGATATATATCGTGGTTAGCAAATTGTTTAATTCAAGAAAGCTAACAAGGTTCTACTTCGAAACAATCTTACAAAGAATCAATCGGATAACTTAACTCATATGACCCTTTGTGTTCTCAACCAATATTATCTGTCATACCCAGAAGCCGATCTATTTATGAATTTGGGAGACAATGTCCCCCATTATTTAAAAAAAAAAATAATATAAGTCCAATCATATAATACATTTAAAGCCCATTCATAAATAAATTTTAAAACCCAATTTAAAATCTTGTGGAAGAAGAAAAATATTTATTCTCATTGTTCTGGTCATCGTCTCTACTCACTTCTTTCATCTCTCATTCCACTAGTTCCACTTTATTCATCCACCATTTTTTCACTAATCAAAGATCAATACAAGGTAATTTTTTATTTTTAATTCTTTTTTTTTTTGTGTTGTTTTAGTTTGGTGCTTTTACTATGTATTTTTATTCTAAAAATTTTTTTAATATTATTTTTAGAATTCTCGATTATTATATAGTTATAATTATTTTATTTTGATATTATTTTGATTGAATGTTTTTGATTAGTTAATGTCCCCATAAAATGATTTTTTTTTATTGTTTTATTGAACATAAATTGGATTCTTATGAAATATGGGTTAAATAGTGAATTGAGAAGAATTAGTTATTTAGTGAGGTAGAAATTTTGTACAAAGAGATAGAGAGGTCTTATTTTAATCTTACTTGGTCACATATATAGCAAAACTGATTAGGTTCATGTGGTGACATATATTGTAACTAATTGGCAGAAATAATAGATATATACAGTAAGTATATAGACAGTGTATTAACCAATTGGCAAAAATAATAGATATATACAGTATTATATTATGTTTATATTAATAAATTAGTTATACTTGATTGAATATATTGTTTTTGAATGGTTAGACATTATCTTATTTTAGTGAAATATATTGTTCATATACATAACGATTCAATTAATTTTTTTAGATGGAAATATACTACAAAAAAGTGCGAAAGGAGTCTCATAGTCTACAACTATTGCAAAGTGATAATTCACCTCTATTGAGATCAACTCCTAATGACTCTCTCACTTTAACATATAGACAAACCTCGAAAATGCCTCACTCATCTCAACCATCAAGACCAAGTGAGTTTGATATTAACTCACTTGAATCGAATCCGGGTTTAAGGATAAAGATCATTGATTTTCCTATAAATCAATGTGATGAAGTTAGGAGAGCCTATTTTCAAAGAGGACCATGTCAACCTCGTATGGAAGAATTTCCAATTAGAGAAATAGGGGGAGCATGGAGGCGATTTAATCCGAGTTGGTATGAGAAGTATGGGAATTGGTTAGAATTTAGTAAGCATGAAAATGTAGTGTTTTGTTTATGTTGCTATTTGTTTAAGAATGAAACTAGCAATGCTGCAGGTGGTGATGCATTTTTAAATGGAGGATTTTATATTTGGCATAAGATATATAGATGTGATAAACATGTGAGTGGACCTAAAAGTGCACATAATCAAGCTTGGAGAAAATGTGAAGCTCTAATGAATCCAAAGTAATCCATCCAGACCGCTCTTTCTAGACAATCTTCTCAAGCAAAAAGTTGAGTATAGAACTCATCTAAATACCTCAAGAGATGTATTGAGATTTCTTATTAGTCAAGGATTAGCTTTTTGTGGGCATGATGAAAGTGAAACATCACACAATAAAGGGAATTTTCTTGAGCTTCTGACATGATATGCTGAACGTAAAGAATATGTTGGTAATGTTGTTTTGAAGAATGCTCTAGGAAACAATCAATTGATAGCTCCTACAATTCAGAAAGATATTATTAATGCTTACGCAAAAGAAACGACAAAAGGTTATGATTTAAGATTTAAGAGATGAATTTTTTTCTATATTAGTTGATGAGTCAAGTGATATATCTCAAAAGGAGCAGTTGGCTATTTACTTGCGTTATGTGATAGCACCAGAAAGGTGGTTGAGCGATTTTTTGGTCTTGTGCATGTTAGTGATACAACTGCTTTATCTCTAAAAAATTCTATCTTCTCATTACTTTTAGAGTATTTATTGAGCCCTTCTAAAATTCGTGGACAAGGTTATGATGGAGCTAGTAATATAAAATGTGAAATCAATGGTCTTAAAACTTTGATCATGAATGAAAATTCATTTGTTTGCTATGTTCATTACTTTGCAAATCAACTTCAATTGGCACTTGTAGTTGTTTCTTCAAAGAATGATGGTTGTATGTGGCTTTTTGAACAACTTGCATACTTGTTGAGAAGTATCTTGCAAGAGAAGAGAAATGCTTCGAGAATAGCAAGTAGAGAAAATTGCACGAGCATTAAAAATTGGTGAAATTGAAAATGGCAGAGGTTTGAATCAAGAAGTTGGATTGAGAAGGCCTGAGGATACTCATTGGGATCTCATTACAATATACTTATGAGTGTTACTTCTCTATTTTCTTCTATTTGTAAAGTGCTTCATATGCTTGGAGAAATTTGCTCGAACTCGGGTGACAGGATTAAGGCACAATCTATTGCATATAATATGGAGTCATTTCACTTTATTTTTATGGTTAAGTTGATGTTGGTTATTTTTGGAATCTCATATGAATTGAATGTTGCTTTACAAAGGAAAGATCAAGATATTATAAACGCTATGTCACTTGTTAGCTTGACTAAAGAGAAATTGCAAAAGATGAGAGATGGGGGATGAGAATCTCATATGGATAGAGTCTATTCTTTTTGTGCAAGCATGATATTGGAATTCCGATTATGGATGATGCATATTTTCCTTGGGGAAGAACAAAGCGTGGAAGGTCAGAAGTAACAAATTTCCATCATTTTCGAGTTGAAGTATTTTTAAAGGTGATTGATCTATAACTTCAAGAGCTTAATAATCAATTTAATGAGGTAAAAAGAATTACGTATTTGTATGGCTTGCTTCAGTCCAAGAGATTCTTTTGTGTACTTTGACAAGCAAAAGCTGGTAAGGCTTGCTAAATTTTATCCAAGTGAGTTTTCAAGTCTTGATTTGCTGGCTCTTGAATTTCAACTTGATAATTTTATTGATGATATGCGAAGTGATGTGAGATTTTTTGGACTTATTGAGCTTGGTGAACTTTTGATGAAGCTTGTTGAGATAAAAGAACATATAGTATTTCCTCAAGTTTATTTACTTTTGAAGTTGGTTTTGACTCTTCTAGTGGCAACTACAAGCGTGGAAAGAACATTTTCAGCCATGAATTATGTGAAGACCAAACTGCGGAGTAATATGTGTGACCAACTATTGAATGACTGTTTGGTCACTTTTATAGAGAAAGACATATCCACTAAGATTACAAATGATGTTATCATTGTAACACCCCATATTGAGACAGAGTTAAAAGAAATTGAATTGTTACCCATATCACTAATGTGCACATTGTTTTTCGGGAGCCTAGAGCTTGAGAACTCCAAAATTAAGCATACTTGACTTGGTGCAATACTGGGATGGGTGACCTTCCGGGAAGTTTTTCCGGAAAGCATGCGAGTGAGGACAAAGCATGCTGGAACGCATAATGGTGGTCTGTGGGGCTAGTACTCAGCTTTAAGACCGATTGTGAATGATGTGGCGCCCTGCCACCGCGCTTCAGGTTCATCCGGGGGTGGGGGCCGGACGTTACAATCATCTCCTCTTTTCAAGAGATGAGAACTTCCTGGATCGGCCACTGGTCATACCCCCTTAAGACCGATTGTGAATGATGTGGCGCCCTGCCACCGCGCTTCAGGTTCATCCGGGGGTGGGGGCCGGACATTACAATCATCTCCTCTTTTCAAGAGATGAAAACTTCATGGATCGGCCACTGGTCATACCCAAAAAAACTCTAGAGTACATCCCATATTTATAGCTAACATCAAAAACCTAATTCATATGGGCGTATCTAAATCAATAAAGAAATAAAATTTAAACCAAACTAGAAATAAAAACCAAAATAATAAAACTAAATCATTCTCAAATAAGAACACAAATCACTTGGAAATAGCTTCAAAACTAAAAACAAAGAAGTCTTTACTTAAATTTTAAAAAACAAAAACAAAAACAAACAAACTCGTGGTTCAAAGGAATCCTAACCGTTTTTATATTTTTATGTTTTTTTAGATTTTTTTTTTTATGTTTTCCTGTTTTCATACTTTTTAATGTTTAATTTTATATATATATATATATATATTTTTACATTTTCCTTATTTTTGAATTTTGTTTTTATATTTTCATGATTTTGAATTTTTTTATGTTTTCATTTTTTTTCGAATTTCTTCAGTTTTTTTTTTTAAATTTACATTATTCTGTAATATCCTAATGCCATTCAAAGAGTATTTATTTGATTTTTGAATTATATTTTTTAATTCTTTTAGTTAATAATATCCTAATGCAATCTAAATAGTATTTATTTAATTCAACCGATGTTTATTTGATTTTTTGAATTTTTATTTATTTAATTAAAATAGTATTTATTTAATTATTATTTCTATTTTTTTAAAATTAATAATATCCTAATGCAATCCAAATACTAAACTTTTTAACCTATTTACATAAATAATTAATGAACTTAAAATTTACGCTTCACTCGATTGGCTTTCTCCATCGACTCAAGGTCTACCTCTTACTTTATTTTGATTTATTTTATCCAAATTATTAAAGAATATAAAATTATTATGTTATACTTTTTACACTAAAACTGCAAACTTTGACCCTTTTTTTTAATTTCAAATTGTATCACGTATTTCAATGGATTTCGTGTTTCTTGACGAATTGAATTATTCTAAAGAAGATTAGCATGTGAAAGTACACATCATCCGATTATGTGGAATCTATCAATATAAAGAACAACGACCTTATGAGTATGAACATGGTTTTTACGAATGAGAAGGTATTTAAATCATTCATTATTAAAGTATTATAAGGTAATATTTATCTTAATTTATCATCTTATTTTATTTTTTTAATAGGAAAATAAGATGTATGCCTTCATGAGAAGAAATCATGTACTTAGTCAAGCTGCCCGCAGATGTCATTTGCAAATATGGTGATGATCCAATTGTATCTATTACAAAACCAGTATGGCCTTCTCTCATGTTAGGATTGTGGTCAGAATTTATGTATACTCCGGTATCCAGAATTAGTTTGTAATTAAGAAAAGACTCGAAGACTGTTTTGGAAGTGTTATATTTGATTCGGAATGATATTTCCTAAAGTAGATTCTAATTAGGAAAAATGATCCTTGAGAATCCTAAATAGGAAAAGGTTTTCTTAATGGTTTAGGATTACTTTATGACTAAGTAATCGATGCTATAAATATGATGTTTGCATCTATTATTAGATATCCTGAGAGAACAATGTAGATCTAGTTGGTTAGGTTTGGGAGGTGTCCGAATGGGGTATGGGAACCATGGAGACCGTGGATATCTTGAGTTCTAGGATCAAGTCATGTTATCCCGTGAGAGTCATATGAGGAGAGCTTGTATGAGATTGTAAGTTATGTAATTGGGTTGGGGTGTGAGAGAGTGGTATTCTGGTTGTAACTGTTACTTTATTTCACATAGTGAATTAGTCTCTTGTCGTCCCGACGGCCGTGATTTTTTTCCGATTTGGGTTTCCATATAAAAACTTTGTGTTTATTTTCTATCTCTATTTTATTGTCTTGTACATGTATATTTTACTTTAGGGTTACCAATACTCGTCTCCGCTGCAATGGATCACCAATTTGTTCAACAAGTGATATTAGAGCTAGTCGTGTTTTTCCAACATCTCATTGAAAAATATACCGACTTACATTACCTTGAGCAAAGAACAACAACTACAAAAAAAAAAAATGAGACAGTCGCTGAAATCAATGATTTCATCATCACTTAGATTCCAAGTGAAGAAAGTATCTACTTCAACTCCAATTGTATTTGCAAGTCCAATAGTTTAGCGAATGAAGATGAAATGTTGTACACAACAAAGTTCTTAAATAGCTTGAAGTTTCCAGGAACACCTAACTATGAACTACAATTAAAAGTTGAACTTTCTGTGATGTTATTGAGGAACATTAACCATTCTCAAGGATTATGCAATGGTATAAGGTTAATTGTGACCCATCTTGGAAAATGGTCTATAATGGTATTAATCATGTTAGGAAAAAATGAAGGAAATCGATCCACATTTCCACGTATTGTCATGTCTCTTAATGAATCTAAGTGGTCATTCAGGTTAAGAAGACAAATTCCTTTGACACCATGCTTTACCATGACAACCAATAAAAGCCAAGGACAATCTTTAAATCATGTTGGCTTATTTACACACGTCATTATGCATGGCCAATTATATGTTGTCGCGTCCAGAGTCACCAGCAGGCGAGGATTGATAATTTTAAATGCAGATGATGAAGTGAATGATCCTTGATTAGTTAAGAATATAGTATATGAAGAAGTTTCGGCAACATCAGTACTTGTCAGTAAATTAATCATATACATGGAGGGCTTTAAGTTTGTTTTCCAATAGGTGCATATTTATTTTTATATTTAATTGTTAAATTCTGGCTTCTTTATGCTATTTGAGTGGTTGATGATTCATTTTCTTAGGTTGGGTTCATTTGTGTTCTTTATCATACTTGGCAATATATGTACTTCACTGTGATTTTTTTGTATAAAGACAAAAATCTGACTTCGTTTCTTCAAATAGGTTGTTGTATGATATCTCACTTAATCCTAATTCGATTACATGTTCAATTACGATCCTTCATTTTTCGATCTCTCGCAGTGGTTCTTTAAACGTCTTTACATTAATTTGATGGAATTCAGTGTCCTTATGTGCTACAAGTGCAAGGATTAGACGAATGAAGGCAAATCTTACTATAGGAGTAGGAGAAAATGTCTCTTCATAGTCTTTATCCTCTTGTTGGGTATAACCTTTCGTCACCAACCTCGCCTTACAACTTTCAAATCGAGCTATTTGTCTTCCGTTTGACGCGAATGACCAATTTATTTTCGATGACTTTTCAATCAGATGGTAAATCGACCAAGTCCAATACATGGTTACTTTTCATTGATTGGTTAATTTTTCATTGATTTCATCTCATTTTCAATGGCTTTAATACATAAATATTTCGCTTGTGATTTGGGAGCTTTTTTCACATTTTTTTGACTTGTTACCGTCATGTGATGCCAACATGAAAGTCTCCCTTACAATTTCAAAACATCATCGAGGAATTGGTTTTCTTTTACTTTTTTGAAATGATGATTCAAGCATGCTCCCAATTTGATCAAGTTATGGAGCATATTCAATTGACACTTGGTTGCTCCCACTGTGAACAGAGTCCATTTAATCTCTATTATATTTCTATGTATTTTGAGTGGGTATCAAGTCCTCTAATTCATCATTCTCAAAGAATGAAGTCTCTCTTTCAACATCATCTAGTTTTAAAAATCCATTCTCTATATAGACTTTATATGGGACTCTACCTCAGAAATACTCTCGTCCGAATTTTCTCCTATTAGTATATATACTTTAGACTTGCCATATTTACTTAGCAATCATGTACGTAACAAGCATACCTCAGGGTTGCATGTAGGAGAGATCAGACATTCGACTTATCAAATGTTCGTACGAAATTGAAGTCATTGATTTTGTTGGGACCCAATTGAAGATGTGAGTTACACTTAGGAATGCGTCTCCCCGCTACAAAATTGGGAGATTTAGCTTGTGTTATCATAGATATGATCGTTTCCAATAATATTATATTTCTTCCTTAAGCAAAATATGTTCTATTGTGGAGTTTTAGGAACAGTCAATAGTCTCACTGTACCTTTTTCCTAACATCGTTGCTTGAATTGTGAAAATTGATAATCTCGTCCCTAGTCTGTATATAGTACCTTTACAGTCTTATCCAATTGATTCTCCACCATAGCTATAAATTTCATGAAGTAATCCAAAATTTCTATCCAATTGATTCTCCACCATAGTTATAAATTTCGTGAAGTAATCCCAAGTTTCAGACTTATTCCAGATTAGATAGACGAGAATCGAACTTGTAAAGTCATTTATAAGAGTAATAAAATTTGATGCATCATTTCTGCTTTTAACATTTATCTATTCACAAATATCATAATGAATTAATTGTAATAGATTAATTTTCTATTGATCAATGTTTACGCGGAAGAAAAAATATACTTAGACTTGCGATCATTCATATTAATTATGAAATATTATGAAAAAAATCGATATTGTTTTTTTTTTTAAAATGATTATTTTTAAATTTATTATTATTATTAAAATATTTATATTTACTTTTTCAGATGATTTTATAAGGACATTGTTATTTTCTGCATGATAATTTCTTAATATCATATTTTTAGTTCAAAAATATCTTTTTATATAATTTAAATTTTAAATATTAAAATAAGTTTATATGTATTTTTTATTTACTTTTATTTTTTATTTTATATTTTTATATTTTTTTATATTTATATTTGATTTCCTTATTATTTTCAAATTTTAATTTTATTCTTTATTTTTATTATAATTTGATTTCCTTCTCCACGTTATAATTTTGAATATAGATATATTGCTATAAATAAAATAACAAATCTATATTTTTTTATAGTCATTCTTCAAAGTTCTCTTCTTAGTAATTCTAGATGTGTTATTTTTTTTTCTTCAAAATTGTTAGTATTAATTTGTTTAATATATTGACGCATTGTAAAGCCATTAAACAATTAGTGTTATGGTTAAATTTGTTTAATATACCTATCAAACACTTTAGAATTTAGAAATAAATTCCTTAAATAATTGTATTTATAATAAAATAATTTAGATTTTTTATAATTTAGAATTTTTTATTTATTAGAATTAAATTAATAAAATAAAAATTAAATAATATAAAAAATAATTTATTAAAATAATAGTTATTACAATAATAAAATAATATTTCAAATAATAATTATTAAAATAATAAAAAAACATGATATTATAATATAATAATTATTAATTAAATTTAAAAGTTAAAAAAAATATTAAAGAATTCATTCAAAATTTATACTAGGTTTAGAAATTTTTTTTTGTGGAAAATGACAATCCTATTTTATAAATTCAAAGCCAGTTTGTCTAACCAAACCATCCACCATCATAAAAATACATTTTAAAAGCTTTTATTTAAAAAAAAAAAAAAAAAATCTTATACATTTAAAAGTTGATAGTTATACTAACGGAATAATAATATATTAATTTAAACATTATACTAGAGATTTAGTTTATTTCATAAATTCATTTTTTAAATTTTATAATAGTTAAAATTATCTCTTTCCTTTTCAATTCAAAGAAAATAATTTTTAATGCACTTTTTAATTAATTAAAAGTCACTTTGCATAAATATTCAAAATAATAATTTTTAATATTGGATCCATTATTCATTTGGAGAAGTGGGGTCTCAATCAATTTACATGTGTAATTGATAAATTAACCGCTTCAATCTTCTTCATTCTCCAACCAAACTACATTGATTTTCAACTTTTACTCTCCTTATCAGTTTGGTTGTGAAGATTCTCATCAAACAAAATCATGCAACTAATGTGTTGATATCTACACAACACATCATGCAAGATTTATGCAGAATCAAGCTTCACGTGCATATACCATGAACTGTGAAACATAACACAGGATCATGTCAAACTCTAAACCAAAACATGGATTTTTCTAACAACCATCACTCAATTCATGCACCAACACTCCATATAATTAAATGGCAAATTCTCTTTGAAAAAATACAGCTTAAAGCAATGTAGCATCATTAAAGAATGTATACTATACGAACCGAATAAGATGATGCTTACTTTGAAGGAGAATCATGGTCCTTTGAATCTTTCCTGTGATGAATTGCTTCCACAATCGCTTCAACCTCTTCTTTCACTCTTTCAAATACATTTGGTCCTTTCACTTCATCTACTGGGGTGTTCACATCAATGTCATCACTAGTCCCATGTGTTTCCTTGGTGTGCCGCGGCGATTTGTGGTGGTGAAACACTGCCTCTAACTCTTCCTTAGCTCTTTCAAATATGTTAGGTGCCTTGTCTTTCCCATGTATGGTCCTTCTTGATTACAGTTCGACAACATCAACAATCTTAAGACGACTACAAAGCACTATAAATATGGACTGCATATAATGACGGTCATCCAGGCTTATGTGTTCAAATACCTTATGACACTAAAACAATGATATGAGGACGCTTTAGAGGAAGTTATTTGCATATCAAGAAGGCATTTAAACCAATCAAACAAGTCATTAATCGACATCACCATGTGATAACAAAATACTGTTCTACTCAAAAAGTTGTCCCAATTCGAACCATCAAATATTGTAGTCCTTCTAAATGGCGACTGCTAATTCAAGTAAAAACATCAAGGCAATTCAAAGCTGGCAAAGAATACAAAGAAAACATTCATGCTGTACAAACTGAGTAAGATTGACAATTTTCTTACAACCACCACTCGATTCATGACTTAACTATTGCTATGAAACATACATATTAGAGCAATGCAGCATCATTAATGAATGTAGAGCAATAATTCATACTACACAAACCGAATGAGACCTGGATTTTGCAAACAACAACCACTCAATTCATGACTTAACATTCCATAGTATCTAAATGGCAAAATCTCTTGGGAACATACATATTAAAGCAATGTGCATCATTAAAGAATGTAGACAAAGATTCATATTATACATACTAAACAAGAAATGTTACAGAAACCACTAATCCATGGCTTACTTTGAAGGTGAATCATCGCCTTTAGACTCTTTCTTTTGATGAATTGCTTCAACAATCGCCTCAACCTCTTCCTTCACTCTTTCAAATACATTTGGTCCTTTCACTTCATCTATTGGGGTTTTCTCATCAATGTCACCACTAGTCCCATGCGTTTCCTTGGTGTGTCGTGGTGATTTGTGGTTGTGAATCAGTGCCTCTATCTCTTCCTTACCTCTTTCAAATATGTTAGGTGCTTTTACATCTTTTTCTTTCACACCAGAAAATGTTAACAAAGTAAGTCACATAAACTTGTAGATATCTCAAAACAACTTAAGATTAGTATACTTTTTCTTCCAATGAAATTCATAATCAACCACAGAGTCAATTTCACCCATCAAAATACAACAATTTGCAGCTTTTCATCACACTAATTGAATGGAACTTTATCTTCAGATGAAGATCAAATCAACAGTAAAAAAAATGTCATTTATTCATTCATTCAAAAAAGAAAGTTCATTGATCAACAGATAGCATTTTCACATGTATCTCCACCAATTATTAGACCAAAATGAAAACAAATAAATTACATAGCCTATCCCAATTAACATAAAACTAAACCTAGTATTCATTGTTGATGCATAACCATAAAAAATTCAACTTTTCACAGCTAAACAGAGAGTAAAAACCAACCACACAAAGGGATTGTAATTAACACTGATTGACTGTATTAATCTTCCAACTAACAATCAAAACTAAACCAAAAAATCATGTATCAAATTTTTTATACATTGATCAAGAATATGCCCAATAGATGACATTTTTCATGTGTGCCAACAAAATTAGAACAGAACAAAAGTAGAGAATTTATGGAACCAACCATAATCGAATTTGTATTATACATGGAAGTTAAAGCATTCATACCTAAAAATAAACTAAAACCTCCCAAGATCAAGACATATAAACACCATTTTCATGCTTGAACACATTCAAACAAAACTACACATATGAGACAGATACATCTAATATTCAATTGAAAACCATCACACCAATTTCCAACACAGTTATCCTACTAGAACAGCTAATCAAAACCACATTTTATCTCCCTGTAAAAATCGATAGTATCTCATTCTCATATATTCCTCACTCCACAAACAACCAAAAAGGAATACTTCAATGGATCAGAACCAACCTTTCTCACATCTGTCTGCACCAAGAATGAAACTTTCAATATCTATCCCAAAATAAAAACCAATCCAACAAAAGGGCAATAGAGGAAAGAGCATATAAACATATAAACACCATTTTCAAGCTTGAACACTTTCAAACAAAACTACACGTATATCCATGAATCAGAGCCAACCAACATTTCTCATATATATCAACACCAAGATAGAAACTTTCAATATCAACCCTAAACTGAAAACCTATCCAGCAAAAGGGCAAGTTGGTAAAGTTCATCTAAATATATAAACACCATTTGTATGCACGAACCCGTCTCTCGATTGAAACTACACACTTGATATATATTATATCCGATAAATTGATCGAATAAATCGGGTTTTTCATCGATTGCATAGTACACGTTGAGAATATGATTATGAAATGTATAAAAAGAGAGAAAATGTTACCTGAAGAAGGCTCTGGTTTTCGTTCTGCCATTGCGGATTCTGCGAGTAAATCTTTTGACGTGGTTCTGATTCAGCGCCTTTTGGCGCTGATGAAGTTGGGTTTCGAATTCACGTGCAGGTCACGTGGATGTTGTTGTAAAGTTGGATCAATCTTTTTTGGTGGTGGCTTAAGAATTGGGCCTTGGCCCAAATATTCAACATAGGCCCGAGTTTACCTTTTATTTTCTTATTCTTTTCTTAAATGGACAATGGTTATGTTTCCACCAACCAACCAGGTGTTTTTTTTTAAAATACATATATTTTTTTTATATTAAATATTTTTAAACAGTAATTTTTTAATTAATATTTTAATTAATTTATAAAATTCAAGTGACATAAAAGAAAGATAATATAAATATATTTTTTTAGTTAAAATAAATCAAATCAATTCTTAAAATTAATTAATTAATTTTTTTATTAAAAAATTAATTACCTTTATCTTTTTTATTAAAAATAATAATAAATATATTTTTAGTAATTACTATTTATATAATAATTTATAATAATAATAATAATAATAAATCTAATTAACAAATTGATTTTGTATAAATTAATATTGAAATAATTTTATAAACATCTCCGCTATATTAAAAACTCTAAATATTAAATTATAAGTTGATGAAATAAACACAAATTTTAATAATATAATTTTTTTTAAAAAAAATAATAAAAAATTGACAGATTATACACTTTGATAACAATGTTTATGCCCAATATATAAAATATATTAATCTATTAAAAATAAAAAAATATATTAATTTTTTATTTTAAGTTAAAAAGAGTTTAAGATATTTTTTGAAATTTTTTTATAGAAAAATCCACTCAGTTAATATCCAAAACACTATTGAAAATTACTTTTAAAATTAAAATTTATTAGTAGTTTAGTATATATTTTTATTGGAGTTAACATGTATGTATGAGCAATGGTAAATATTAAAGATTTAGGAATCAATTATTGAGATTGTTTTCATTATCATCCATTTAGTTCAATACATCCCATGTTTGAGTTTTGAATTTGAAATGTATAGCATGTGAGAAGATGGCAAAGAAATATATATGTATATTTGGACCCACCTTGAATGACTTGCACTCCATTCACAATGACATGAATGATGGTTACATATCTATAGTATAGTGCATGTATATATTAGACAAAGAGGGTATAAACATGTCTCAAAACTTTTTTGATACTTGTCTACAACAATTATATCCTTTTTTACATAACCAAATATTTAATCACTAATTCAACTAGATAGGGTTGGAATGACTTGAGTCCTAAACCAAATGGGTTTGACTATAATATTGTAAAGTTTCATAGCAAATCTAAATATGTCTTTATAAACTTTATGTATTTAAACAATAAATTTATATATTTATTTAATGTATATTTAGTTTAAAAATTCACAAAAAGAATGGGAATTTTGTTCACTTTATACATTAAAACTATATTTATTTTATTTTTTACTTTACAAAAATTCAAAAAATAATAATAATAAGTAAAAAAAATTAAATGAATTTTTAAATTTTAAAATATAATTATTGAACGGTTTCAAAAAATTTTTAAAAAAAAAAATTTTTTTTAACTTACAATAAACTACAACGGCAGTGTATGAATGACTAGTCAAAATCAAAGTTTAGTTTCGTAAAGTTTATGAAACCAAATTATAATTGTATACTCAATATTTTATGATCTAAAAATAATAATTTTTTCATTAAAAAAATAAATTTTATAAAAAAAAATTTGTAAAATTTCATTTTTGTCCTTTTAAAAATTTTGTTTGTATTAAATAGCTCAATTTTAAAAATATCACCAAAACAACCTTTCAAATTTGTATTTTTCAAAAAATAGTTCCTCAGGGACAACTTCACAGGTTGAGAATGAACCTTGTGAAGCACTAATTTTGAAAATCAAAGTTTTAAATTTTGTTTAGATTATTTTATATTATAATTTTTCCTTTTTTTATGAATAATTATATATTTATAAATTTTTCTTCTAAATGGATGTAAAATGATTATTTCTCTGCTATTAATTAGTCGTAATATATAAAAAATTATTTACAATACTATAATTAATTATGAATTATTTAATCCAGTGGCATATTTTTTAAAATAATTTGTATTCATTATTAATTATTCTATTAAAAAAAATGGGTTTTAAAAACCATCTATCTTTATAGAGTTTTTAATAAAACAAAATAAAATAACTTCAGTACTTTTATATTTTTTTAAAAAATAAATATTCTCAATTAAAGACGACCATATCCAATAATAATAATAATTTTAAATTTGAATAAATTAAACCATATTTATACCCAATTTTTTTTCCCTAAAGAAACAAAATATCTACATCTACCATTCTCAACTCAAATCCCACTTTCATAAAAAATCAAAACTAACATTTGGAGTATAGAACAAGAAGAAATATCTACTCTATCAACTTGTAATGTCATTTAGCTTTATAAAAGCTATATAAATCCATGGTTTATATATTTATATAATATGCATTATTCTTCAATCATGCACATCCACATCCACATCTAAGTCACTATTCTTATTTATATAAATGAAAACACAACAAAAGCTACCTACCCCACATTGCTAGAACTACATTAGTTGATATTTGTCATAACTAAAATATCATCAAGATATGGTAATGATGATGAGTATTATTTTAAATAATTAGTTTGTTCTTCTAATCTCTACCTAATAAATTATGTCATTTGGTTTGGTTTATAATTGAAATAAATAATGCAATGAGAAGTTGATAGTCTAAGCCATGCATGGTTATGTTCCTTTGGAGGAAGGTGATGGTGTGTATAGAACAAGGAGATAATAGAATAAATTTGTTTGATTATTTGGGGCATTAACCCTCACTTATTATTATTATTATTATTATTATTATTATTATTATTATTATTATTATTATTATTATCCAATTGTTTAAATATGAATTATATTGTATCTTAAATTATAAAGTAATCATAATACATATATATTAACTAAAAAAATATAGGATAACATGATTGACTTACTAATTATTTTATAGATTTCTTTATTAACATCACAACATTTTTTTCATTTTAATGAAAATTATTAAATTCATTAAAAATTATTAATAATTTTAAATATAAATTTTTGAATGATAATTAAAAATCATTTTTTATAAAAAAATTATTAAATGTATTATACTATTATATTGTTAACAAATATATATATATATATATATATATATCAAAAATTTATTTTTAATACAAACTTAAAACTTTAACAAATTATT
Source organism: Cardiospermum halicacabum (assembly GCA_031304145.1). Classification (NCBI taxonomy): domain Eukaryota; kingdom Viridiplantae; phylum Streptophyta; class Magnoliopsida; order Sapindales; family Sapindaceae; genus Cardiospermum; species Cardiospermum halicacabum. Next base: position 3,192,476 of record CM062391.1, on the reverse strand, counting down.
CTAAAATAACATCAAAATTGTTGTTACTCAATTTAGAATTTACATATTTAATCCGTAATTTGTATAAAAGAATAAAAAACTTTAACAAATAATATTTTAAAAAGTGGATTAATTAAATTAGTTAAATTTTATCAAAAATAAATATAAATATATTTTTATCCATGAATTTTTTAAATGGAATTCAAATATCTACTTTACTTTTTACAAAATTAAAAAATAATCACATTGTAGACAGTCGCACAAAAACCTAATTTAATGAACATATTAATACTTCACATTATTGAAGTTAATAACCTATTCAAAATTTAAAAATGTATATCATTTTATTTTATATATTTTTTTAAAATTTCAATTCATTCCCATTTTAGATCACCGTACACTAAAATCAACTCAGTCGTGTATAGCATGTAAAGAGAAAGGGTCAAGACAACACGTTTGAATTGAAAAGTCAAATGATCGGACGGTGGAAAACGTGTTACTTCGATCAGAAGATTCCTCGTGATTGAATTTGAAACCATGGACGTGGGACCCACGTTTCACTTTCGTCAACTTTTCTTCTCTTCCTTATCCACTTTATTTATTTTTATAGATTCCTAATTTTGTCTCCACTTTCTATTTATATTCTCATTTTTTCACTTTTTCTTTATTTATTTTTTTCCACAAAAGCACCTTCCATTATTATGGATTTTATATGTTTCCCTCTCCTTTTATTTTAAATGTTTGATTATTTTATTTTACTTTTTATCTTCCTATTATAATATGCTAGATTTTGTGGGTTATTCTTTTCATTTTAAATATTAATATGATATTAAATTTCAAATTTTATGTAAATTATTACAAATATATGGATTTTAAATATTACAAATATTTAGTTTTCCTTCTTCATTAATATGATTGTTATAAACATATTTGATTCGATTTATTTAAAATTTTATATATTTAGAAAAAAAAATTAAATGGACAAATTTTAGATTTAAAGTATCCATTATGAGAGCATTATATTATAACATAATTGTATACCCCATCCTAAGCATCTCATTTCCTCGTAACCATTCTAATCAAATAATTTTTTCAACTCGGTTTTCGAGTGTTTTTAAAAATAAAATAGCAAGGTTCAGAGTTCTCTCTTCCCTAAATGCAACACTTGATTTTTCTTCTATTTGTCGGAGAAAGGTGCTCCTTTTTCTTATTCGGCGGATTTTCTTCACTTTCTCACTAACTGTTATTTCACAGTTGTATTTAACTTTTGTCATCTCTTTTATAAATAGATTTTTTTTTTTCACTCGTTCACGTCAAGTGTAACTATGCAAGATTTGAATTCTCAAGCTCTACAACATCTGTACTCTATTCATTGATGTAAAGATGACATGTACTAATGTAGCGTTAGATAATATTTGTACCAGTCGTACTTTATTTTAAAGCTGGACTATTTAGTTGTTATACTAGACTTCTCTTTGAAAATTGTTTAACTTCTATTTTTCATAAAGAAAATTTCGTATTAATATGGTCCAAAGTAATATTTTATAGTAAAGTGTGGCATTTGATTTATCTTTTTAAATAATATTTTTTAAAAACCTATAAGTAGTTGTTGCTTTAATATATTTATTAATTTTTTAAAATATCCATACTTTTATAAAAAAAAATATAAAAAAATATAAAAATAACAATTTTCATTTTATAAATTTCATACCTAACATATTTAATAGATATTCAAATTTGTAAAGTTATTGCAATAAACAAAAGAAACCAGGGCAATTGGATTTCCAAAGTGATATCTTAATTGAATAATTGCTGGGCTATTTATAGTCATTACTTACAAACATAAACAAGCAAAAAGATCTGCTAAAATAAACAAGAAAATGACTAAAATTTAGCCAGAAAAAATTCCTGTAGAATATGACATTTGTGACTAATTCAAATTGGACTAACTCAAACTCCTAACAAACCCTCCCTTGAATGCAAGAATTAGTTCAAAACAGAATCTGTACACACATAAAGTTCTTATCGCAGCTTCTGGAATGCCTCCAACTTGAGAGGTTTAGTCATTAGGGCTGCTAGTTAATCTTTGGTACCGCAAAACTGCAACTCCACAATGCCTTCTTTGACTAAATCCCTAAGAAAATGGAATCTAACTCTTAAGTACTTGGATCGCCCATGTAAAACTGGATTTTTGGACAACTTAATCGATGATGCATTGTCAAACATTAGAACAATTCCTTCTTCCTATGAATGGCCAATTTCTTTCAATATCCTCCTCATCCAGATGGCTTGACAAGCACAGACAGCAGCAACTATGAACTCAGCCTCTGTAGTTGACAAAGTAACAATAGGTTACTTTCGTGATGACCAAGCCACAACTTCTCCGCATAATAAAAAAGTATAACTGGAAGTACTTTTGCTATCATTCATGTCCCCGGCATAGTCACTGTCTGTAAAACCGACCAATTTGCTTACTCCACCTTTTTTGTAAAAAACTTCATAATTGACACTCCCTTTGAAATACTCAGCACCCTTTTGATTGCAGCAAAACGCAACTTTGTAGGATTAGCCATGAACCGACTAATGAAACTCACAACAAACATAAGGTCATGTCACATTGTTGTGAGATACATCAGACTTCCTACCATTTGTTTGAACTGTGTTGCATCAACTTTCTCACCTTTCTCATCTCTGCCAATCTTTAGACCATAAACAATCGGGTTGCATACTAAGTTGTGATTTTCCATACCAAACCGTTGTAAAATTTCACTTGTATATTTTCTTTGGCATATAAAAATTCCAACATCTTTCTAGATAATTTCAATGCCAAGGAAAAATCTTATTAGCCCCAAATCAGTCATGTCAAATTCGTTTTCCCTGGAACATTTAAAATCTGCAAGCAATTTATCATCATCACCGGTGTATAACATATCATCAACATATATACTCACAACTACAATTTCTCCTTCATTTTTCTTGAAAATAAGGTCTGCTCGTTGGAGCTTCTGATGAAACTTTTTTGATAAAATAAGATTCAACTGACCGAACCAGGCCCTAGGTGCTTATTTTAATCCATAAAGGGCCTTCTGCAACTTGTACACCATTTGTTCCCTATCTTTTTTTCTGATAACCTCTTGACTGCTCTACATACACATCTTCCTCTAATTTTCCATGCAAGAAGGCTGACTTAACATCTAATTGATTTAATTTCCATCATTTTTGAGCTACAAAGGCAATTATCATACGAACAATATCAATCTGAGCCACATGTGCAAAAACTTCAGTATAGTCTATCCCATACTGTTGAGTGTACCCCTTTACAACTAGCCTTACTTTTTATTTGTCTACCTCCCCATGTTCATTCAGCTCTATTTTATAAATTCACTTTACACCAACCCTTTTTGCTCATGCTGGTAGATTTGTCATGTACCAGATGTGATTTTTCTCAATGGATTTTATCTCCTCATCCATGGATACCCTCCATTTTTCACTCTTTACAGCTTCCTCATAATCTGTGGGATCAGAAATTACAAGGTGAGCCATCATATTTGTTTCATCCATGGCTATCTCCTCATTGTCTGATAATCCTTCCCTTGAAACAAAACCGGTTAGTCTCGTGAAGGGGCGTCAGAGTCGGCCTTTCCTAATCATCAAACATGATTTGGGATTGGAAGTATTTGATGTTGGTGAAATCACATCAGCAGCCGCGACTTCCTGTGTGGAATCTGTATCTACCTGTGAAACATTAGTTTTATTTGCACCTTCACTTTCAGTTTCATCACCCCATTCTAAATTAAGGAATTAATTCTTTTGATAATCTGTGCTCCAATCCCAAGCTTGATTTTATTCAAACACCACATCACGACTGATCACAATTTTTTTGTTAATTGGATCATACATTTTGTACCCTTTTGATTCTTGGCTGAAACCAAAGAATACACATCTTATACTTTTTGCATCAAGATTTGTTCTTTTCGCATATGGTATGTGCACATGACCAACATAGCCGAACACCCTGAAATAATCAACAGAAGATATCTCTCCACTCTAAGCTTCCTCGGGAGTCATGTCTTTGACGGTAAGTATAGGAGACCTATTTAAAATATGAAACGTACACTGTACTGCCTCTGGCCAGAAAACTGTAGGTATTTATTTTTCAATCAACATAGCTTTTACCAGATTCATCACGGTTTGGTTTTTGCGTTCGACTATTCCGTTTTGTTGTGGAGTATAGGCCATAGTCAATTGTCGTTTCATGCCTTACAGTTTGCAGAAGTCGTTGAACTCTGCGAAATTAAACTCACCGCCTCTTTCTCTCCACAAGCATTTAATTGGCTCCCCAACTCCATTTTCCACAAGTATTTTAAAGCATTTAATAAAGTGATAAAATGCTTCTGATTTATCAACAAGAAAGTAACACCAGGCTTTTCTTGAGAAATTATCTATGAAACACAGCAAGTACCTCTTATGATTGTTTGAAGTAGGAGTAATCGGCCCACAGAGATCAGCATGTATGAGACTCAATTGTTCAGTTGCTCTTCATTTGCTTGTCTTTGGAATTTGAAGTCGGTGCTTTCATGCAAGCATCACGTGTAGTCTTTGGTGTTGCGATTTGAGGCAGACCCAGTACCATGTTCTTGGCATTCAAAGTATGTAAACCTTTGTAGTTGAGGTGCCCAAATCGTTGATGCCACATAATTGATTCATCTTCACTGCCCACTTGAAAACATTGTTCATTTTTCTCAGTAGGTGACTCTTCAAGCAAAATAAACATCTGATTTGCTCTCATCACTAATTCTGCCATCTTTCCTTTCAGCGGATGGTGGAGGCTGCACACTCCATTTTAAACAAAATTGCTACCCCTTTTCCTTGGAGCTGCCCAACGCTTAGTAAATTATTTCTTAGCTCTAGGACCCAATATACATCACTTATAACATAACAAACTCCTTGCAAAATTAATTTTTCGATAACCTTCATCCTCGTATTATTTCCAAGCTTGACCGAGTGTGTGAAATTTATGTCCAAACTTGAAAACATCTCCTGGTCACCACACATATGATTTAAACATCTAGAGTCAATAAACTAGGCAGCTTTTCTGTTGGTCTCATGGAGTTCAACATGTGCCATCAATAACAACTCATCTTCTTCTTCTAATTCTGTATAATTGGCATCCTTGTTTGTCTTGGGGCATTCATATTGAAAATGCCCTAAATTGTGGCATTTGTAACATTCAACGGTTGCCTTATCAAATACAGTTCTTTCTCTGCCCTGTCCCCTTCCTCTATTGGAGCCTTTTCCTCTGCTGGATGAGTAAGAGCATCATTTGATTTTTAGCACATGATCTTCATCGTCTCTATGCGCTTGCCGAAATTTCTGTTCGTGAACCACTAAGGAGCTCTCTAACTCATCCACTGATATAGTTTCTATGTCTTTGGATTGTTTAATAGACACACAAACATATGTGAATTTCTGTATAAGAGTTCGCAAGATCTTTTCAACAATTTTAGTGTCTGTCATTTCTTCTCCATTGCTCTGTATTTTACTCGCTACAACCATCACTCTTGCAAAATACTCATTTACTGTCTCATCTCTTTTCATCTTAAGTATCTCAAATTCCCTTCTTAATGAATTTAGAAGAGATTTTTTTACTTTTGAATTCCCTCCAAACTTCTTCTTTATTGAATTCCAGACGATTTTTGTCGAGCGTCGGTCCAGAATCTGCTCAAAGATTGTTATGTTAAACGCCTGAAAGAGATCATGTTTCACTTGATAATACTCGGTTCTCGCATCATCAAGCTGAGTTTGTTGTGCATCTATTAACCTTGTTTCTTTTTTGGTTCTTCAAAACCCTTCTCAATCAAACTCCAAAGACCTTTGGCTTTAATAAGGTTTTCCATCAATTCACTCCAGTGATCGTAATGACCATCGAAGTGAGAAATCTTAGTCAAGGTCTTATCATCACTCATCCTTACAGTGTTTGATCACTCAACAGTTTGTTATTATCTCAGGGCCAGTGGGACTCTAATACCAATTGTAAGGTTATTGGAGTAAACAAAAGAAACCAGTACAATTGGATTTTCAAAGTAACATAGAATAATTATTGTGCTATTTATAACCACTATTTATAAACAGGCGATATTATTAACTAATTCAAATTGGACTAACTAAAATTTCTAATCAAATTTAATACTTGGTGTGTTACCAACCTAAGCTATAATTAAATTTAAGTTATCTTCCATTATTTATCATTATAAAACTCTTTTGTAAATCGTCAAAAACATACGGTCAAAAACTCAACTTCAAGTTCAAGCTCGTACAAAATTTTTAAAAAATAAAAATAAAACAATTCAATTAAAACTTTTTTGGAGACAGGTTGGCTTTATTCAAATTCAATGTTCTTTGAGGACCACAATGTACAACGTTCAAACCCAACATGAACATTAATTTCAAATTCAAACAAATCCATGCAAGTTGGTAGAGAAACTCAATAATTGGTTTTATTTTATAATTTTATTCTTATTCTTTTCTTCAATCTCAAAAATAGAAAAACAAAAATAAAATTGAAGTTGCCTGGAAACTTCACATCATTGTATCTATTGGAATTCCACACGTTTTTCTTCTTTGATTGAAACAGAAAATTAATTAATTAATTAAATTCCCAGCTGTGCAGATTATATATATATTCAACACGGTAGGTTTTGTATTCTCAAATTTGAGACACAACTGTCAAATTTTCATTCAGTGTTAATTATTATTATTATTCAAAATTAAATATTTTTTTCTTCAATTTTGCAATATTTTACCAAATTTATAAAATTGTGAAAATTAGAAAATATAATTTTAAAAAAACATATATATATATATTAATATATTTAGTTAACTAAAATTATTTTTTATCATAAAATATTTGAATATTTTAAATTAATAATAATAGTCATGTACACAAATAGATTCATTGAATCAAAATAAATAATTGAATAAAAATAAGTTTCTTTAGTATTTTCTTAATGCTAATGACTTATACTATATGATTCAAATTTAAACGTGTTTCCATATACACATAATTATAAATAAATTACCTATTTTGTCACAATATATTTGAAAACCAAACTTCATGAATTTATATTCTCAGCCAACTGTCACAAATAAATAAATAAATAAATATTACAAATGAGCCAAAAGTAAAGAATCAAAGCTCTAGCTGTCTCAAAACATTATACAAGCACGTATGTTTGAATTTATATTGAATGTTGTTGTGGGATGCCTCACCTAGGACCCATTTATTTAATAAACCAATTCATCTGATTGGATGAATTATTTGGTTTCTAATTAGAGAATTTAATTAGTCAGATTCTGCTCTCCTAGCAGATAACATGTTCATTTAATAGACTTTTATTTATAAGATTTTTACTTTTCAAATTAGAGTACGTTTTCTTATTAATTTTCAATAAGATATTGTGGTTATGTTTGTTGTAGTTTTTTAATTCTGGATTTTTTTTTAATCGATTTTAGGGAGTGGAGTGTTATTAGAAATTTATCGTAAATCAAATCGACGGAACGTCTCCATAATTTATCAATTTGAATAGTTACATGCATATAAATAAAGTTAAGTAAAATGATTTAATATGTTTGTCAGTGGAACTGACGTGGAAGTAATTAAAATAGGCGGTGTCTATCCAAATTGTTAGGATTGTTTTTTATCTCAAGGGATTCCTTTTAGAAATATTTTTCTATTTTGAGTTTGAATCTATTTCCTAATTGATTTATTCATTAATTTAAAAAGATTTGATTTTATTAACTTGGTTGATTGTATTCCTTAATTGGAAAGAAAATAAATTAGAAAAATATATTTGATGATCACTATAAATAGAGTTGTCTCATGAAGAAAAAAATATCTAGTTCCTATGAGATGGTGATCATTGGATTGAGGTCATGCCCAGTGGGGGTGATGATTATTAGGGTTGAGGTCTCGCCATTAAAAAAAATTCGTATTGGGATTGTCTCACCATTAAGGAGATTTCGTATTGGGGTTGTCTCACAATTAAGAAAATTTTATTTGGGGGTTGTCTCGCCGCAAGGAGATTTTGTAATAGGGTTGTCTCGCAATGGTGGAGTTAATCGCCTAAAAGAGATTTTAATAAAGGAAGCAATTTTGTGTGGAGAGAGAGTATTGTCTGAATGATTTGTAATTCATATTTCTCATGGTAAAGTTGTTATCTTTCCGTGGATTATGCAATTTGCGGAACCACGTTAAATATTGTGTTTGTGTTTAGGCTGAATATTTTGGTCGAATCGAACTGGGAACTATGAAGAAAGTGGATAGAACCGGAAATTTCCTAACAAATTGGTATCAGAGCCTCGTTTGAAGTTGGATTCCATGGTTAGATCCGTGTTTGGTGCCTTGTGTCGAAAGTCTTCCTAATATTGTGGTGATCAGGTAGCGAGTCCCGTTGGGTAGTAGCGACGGTGCAAGATGATTTGACGGATCGATAAGTTATCTCGAGAGGAGACTTGTTAGGGTTCTGGAATTTCGGTGGAATTTCGTTTGAAGATCGATAACTTAAAATATATGAATTTAGGACTTGGTACTTTCTCATTCGAGGTGGAGAAATATTTTGGATTTTATAGAGAATTAATTAAATGATAGAGACAAAATTGGATTTGGTAGTGATCAAAGGAAAAAGATTCAAAAACTTGAGGTGATTCACGTCAAAGTGGAGATTTTTTAGGATTGCCTTGAATCACAAGAATTTCCTTTTAGAAAGGTTTTCCTATTTTGAGTTTGGATCTATTTCCTAATTGTTTGATTCATTGTTTTAGAAAGATTTGGTTTTTCTAATTTAGTTGATTGTATTTTTTAGTTTGAAATAAAATAAATTAGAAAAGTATATTTGATGATCACTATAAATAGAGTTGTCTAATGAAAAAAAAAAAGTATTTCATCTCTATGGGCTGGTAATCATTGGATTGAGTTCATGCCCAGTAAAGGTGATGATCATTGGGGTTGGAGTCTCGCCATTAAGAAGATTTCGTATTGAGGTTGTCTCGCCATTGAGGAGATTTTGTTTGGGGGGTGTCTCGCCGTAAGAAGATATTTTTGGGGGTTGTCTCGCTGCAAGGACATTTTGTTTCGAGGTTGTCTCGCCGCAAGGAGATTTCGTATTAGGGTTGTCTCGCCATGGTGGAGTTGTTTGCCTAAAAGAGATTTTGTTAAAGAAAGCAATTTTGTGTGGAGAGAGAGTGTTTTCTGAATGACTTGTAATTCTTATTTTTTATGGTAAAGTTGTTATCTTTCCGTGGTTTAGTCAATCTGTCGAACCACATTAAATATTGTGTTTGTATTTGGGCTGATTGTTTTGATTGAATCGAACTAGGAACTAAGAAGAAAGTGGGATAGAACCGAAAATTTTCTAACACAAACTTCTACATCTAAAGGTTCCAATATACAATATCTATTGGCATGGAAGTTATTGGTCGGTAAGTATTTTATTTTTATTCTCTTTTTAATTTTTAGTTTAATAAATAATTACTTCACAGACAACATTATATAAAAACTTAAAAATATAACTGTTCACATATTTCAATTATGATTTTTCATTATTTACGCATTCTATTTCTTCCGACTCTTTAACACAAATAGATGAGAGAATTGGAAATGCTTTTAAAAAAAAAGTGAGAGATAACAATTTTTATCTTGATCGGACGATCTACCTTACTTCAAGATATCTAGATCTAAATTACTTCGAGATGTTTCGATCTGGCTCGACTTTTTTTTTCTTTTAATGGGTTAATTCTGACTTGCTAACCCTGTATGCAAGGTATTGTTATCTCAATGTGGCTGTGGTTTTATTTTTCGATATTATATTTGTGTGAAAAATTTTATAAATTATTTTTTATATATGTATTTGTCTATCTTTTTTAGATGTTTATTTAGTTGATGATTACCAAAAACTCGTCTATATTGATAAAAATGGATTTATTCAAGATAGTAGGAGAACTATTAGATTTTTCTAATAAAATAGAGACACCATATAAATTATTAATTCAAATTAAAAAAAAATAATTAGGTGAATTTTTCTATAATTTATTTTTATTAGTTAAGATTAGCAATTTGATTTAATGTGATAATAAAATTAAAAACTACCATGTTAAGTTATATAGTGTATATATAGTTAAGCATAATTAAAAAATCAAAATAAAATTAATAATTAAATAAAAATTTCTAATGGAATATTTTAATTAGTTTATGTTAAGTGGTATAGTTGAAATGAGTTACTATACTTTTTTAAAATTAATATTTAAGACAATGTAATATAAAAAATTTAAAATAATTTAGTCATGGTTTAAAAAATTTTAATGTATTTTTAAAAATAAATTGAGTTGTAAAAAAAATATTAAAATGAATTTTTAAATAAAATTTTGTTTGTGAATTTAAATATTTTAATTATATAAAAGTTTTTAAATGAATGAAATTAAATAATAAAAATATTCAACTTTAACAAAATAAAATATTTAATTTAAAAACACATTTTTGAAATTTTAAATACATACTAACTATTTTAAAAGATTTGCATGCTTAATATTTTAAAATAGAGTAAAATACTTTTAAGATTTTGTAGTCTAATAAATAAAAATATATAATTGCAAATTTGCAATACACATGCATATGTTTAAATTCAAAATAATTTTAATTAATTAACACGGAGAATACATGAATCCACGTCAGATAAAACAAAATGGGACCCACAAAACAACACAGTACAACACATAGAGATTTTACCTGCTCTTAAGAAACAAAAAGACAAAAAAGACCGGTTCTCCTTTGGCTTCTCTATTTTTGTTTATTTGTTTAATTTTAAACTATATGAAAATTTTCAAATAAGCCCCTTATTTTTTAATTTTATGAAAATTTATCTAAAATGATGGATTTTTTCTATATTATTTGAGTGAAATATTATTATTATTATAAATAAAATAAATGGCTAAAATTGACTATTTAAATACCAATTAGAATGAACATAATATTTAACGATGAGTGGTTGAACATATATTGAAGTAAACTATTTACAAAGCAATATTTTGATTGAATTTTCTGATTATAAACTCGAATAAAAAAATTAATGATTAAATTTTTGTTATCAAATACAAATTACAAATTCCTACATGAATTTTAATTTTTTAATATTGGGATAGATTACTTTAATTTGGAAAAATTATCCAAATTTTAAGATATTATACACATTATACAATTTAATTAAAATTTAATAATTTTTTTCCTTAAAACTTATTTGTTATAGGAATTCAAATAAAAATTTATAATTAAATGAAGTATTAATAATTAATGTACTAAAATAGTGTCACTTATTTAATATTTATATATTTTTTAATTATATTGTAAATAGGATTTGGGATTTTACTATTTATTTATGATGATTGGTACCTAAATTAGGTCCTAAACAATTCAACTAAAACAAAATTTGTGTTTGGTATGAAAATATTTTGTAAAAATTCAATCTCAACTCGACCACTTGATATATTTATTTAAATGATATATATCAATTTTAATAAATTAAATAGTATAATTATAAATATTGATGCATCCAAATACCCTTTAAAGGGTTCCATATGTAACACCTCGACTAGTCTAGATTGCCTGGTCCGACGGTGTTATCTCTGCTCTTACTACTAGCTAGCTAGACTATTCTAACTGGTGGTCACGGTTGGTTTCTTTCGCCTCTTCCAGCGCTCGAACCAATGATCTGCCACCTAAAGGATCAAGCGGAAGCATGCTGAGTACCAAATCGGACTAGTCGGGATGTTACACCATCATAGTTCATAGTTACGGATACCTCAGGAGGTCATGTTTTTTTGCTTACGGTCGTAGGGGCGTTAAAATACTCATTTACTCGTGGCCGAATGATAAGATACCTGCTTAGGCTGGACTTCCTTGTAGATTAGGTTGAGCCCAATGGTTTTTGGGCATGTCGGCTTATTCTAAGTGTTCTTATGAGTTGTGGCTACATGACATGCTGGTTACTTACATTTGCGGCTGCATATTACATGATTCATTTTCTTGCAATCGAAATTTATGTTGTTGTCCTATTATTATTGTCATGTGGTCGAAGCAGGAGTTTGTACCTTTTAGAAGACTGTGAACTGTCTTGAAATAGAAATGACTACCCCAATTGGTGGGGCTCATTCTGGATATTTTTTGGTTTTTCCGGGATGCCAGATTGGATTCTGTTAGCCTTTCTAACAGAATTAGGAAATGTTTTCCATAAAAGGGGGTCGAAAGATTATTTGATCTTTTTTTTTAAATATTTACAAAAATCAACCAAAAAGCAAGAAAACCAAAATCGTTCAAAGTAGACCTATAGAAAAGAGAAGCCCTAACCAGTAATGGATTTTGCGGTATACCGAAAATTGACCCCATCAAATATAATATTAAGTATATGTAAAAGTATTGCAAGGCTACCATGGACAAAAGGTTTTACTAAAGAAAATTTTTGATAAGAAAGTAATATAAATTAATAGTTTAATGAGTTACCATATTGATTCTAAACATTTCATGATAACCCATTAAACTCTAAGTGAGTTTGTATTGTGTTGGTCTATCGTGTCATGATACAAATTGCCACCCTGGTTTTAAGTAGCAATAAAAATGTTATTTTGAATATTATAATTATCATTAAAAATATTATCTAAAAATTTTTCAAATTCTCTTAAGCTTAATGACAACAACAGTTATTAGTTAATTTTATATCCAACCACCACTAAAATTACCCTAAACAGTTATTACAAAAGCTGCTTTAAATAATTTATGCTATGACTATTCACACTGCTACTTCAACCATTTTAAAATTTGAAATGGTATATTGTCTAACTTTGTATATTTGACATTAAACTAATTAAGTTTGTTATTATAGTGATTCGAACACTACATCCAGGATATGATTAATGGAACAGGACCGGATTGACAATGGAAAACTAATTAAAGCAAAGGTATCCTACAAAATAGAAGATAAGCATTCAAGCGGATCTTGGGGGCATCACTGTGCTGTCTATCATAGGTATTCCAACACTTAAGTCAGTTCTGAATGTAAGTAAGATAAACAAAAGAAGAACTGAAAGAATAACTAACTTCATGTACTTCTATATTCCTTTCGGAAGATAGGAAAGTAATGATAACATAAAAAAAGTCAAAGACTTGACTACCCGCAACCAAGATCAGGATCGAAATTACGAAAGATTCTAGAGTGTTGTTGAAGATCAATGAGCATTTCGAAAGAGTTTCTGTAAGTGTAAAACAATGCTAAAATGAGGAGGGTTAGATTCTTATTTATAGGAACATACAATGTATATTGACTGAATCTGCCGAGATCATTGCGATAGAATCTCCACCGAATCTAGGATTTTCTCATCTGCGTATCTTATAGTTGAAGCGCTTCTGATAGATGTTGGGTCGCATGGATCGTACAGAAGGTTTGAGCTTGAGCTTTTGGCCTGATAGATACTGTAAAATCGATTTAATTTTACAATTTTTTTATTTATAATTTTTTAAAAATACTTATTATAAAAATCTAATTGATGTAAAATTTGCCCAAATAATCATCTAATTATATGTATAATTATAATTTTAACAACAAAATTTTCGGTTTGTTTAATTTCATCTGTATCTATTTTATATTGTTCAGATCTTTAAAGGGTGTCCTCGAATTAGGTCAAGTTCGAGTAACACCAAATTGAAAATATATCAAATTTAAATAAACTTGAATTCAATAAAACTCTACTTTCCAAACTTGAACTTATGAATATATAAATAATTGGAAATCATTTTGATTAAATTTGATTAAAATTTATATATATATATTTATATAATTACTATATTAAAAAAATAATATATAAAAATTCGAATAATCATCTGATTGAGTTGGAGTAACTCTCCTTTATCCTTAATCTATGTTATATTAAAAAAAAATAAAAAATCCTATATAATAGTACTAGGGTAAAAGTGCAAAATAAAAGAAATAAGTATATCTATTTTAAAAATTCCAAAAAATAGGGGTACTTCAACAAAATTTCCTAAAACGAAAACGAGAGTACCAAAATACAGAGAGGAAGCGAAGAGGAAGGAGCTCCGGAAATTGCTGGCATTGGTTTCATTCTTGCGTGATTTAATTCGTGGATATTTCTTTCGTATCATTTATTTTTTATTTTTTTACTAGTCGGAGAGAGAAAGGGTGTAAAACCCTGCGTTCTCTCTCTCAATTTCTTTCCATCATCCACGAAGAAGAAAGTACAAACCAAAAAAAAATAAAAAAAAAACAATCAACATTTTATTAAAAAAAAAATCTCGTTTTTTTCCCTGATCTGGAGCATACCCATCTCATCTTTTTGATTTCCCTCAAATGGGTTTTGTTTCTTTTTGAAGAAAGTTACATCACCCTCCTGATTACAGGTATGGCAATTTGGGTCATAATGTGTGTTTTTTGAGGTGGGTTTGGTTTGGTTTTTGTTTGTTTTGATTGATTTGACGTCTTTGGGAGGTGGAATCTGCGTTTTGATTTGGATTTCCAGCTGGGGATGTTGAGTTTTGATTTGTTTTCCTTGTTTTTATGTAATGTGGGATTGTGTTTGAGGTGTTTGGTTTGTTGTGATGCGGTTTTTTGGTTTTGTGTTTGCAATTGTTGCAAATTTTGTTTAAAGGTTTGGTTTTTGTGATCGGAGGAATGAAATGTGGATTTGGGTTATGATTGTTGATTTTTTGAGATTAATGTGTGATGTGTTGTTTGTTTTTAAGTTTGAATTTTAGATTATGAGATTCTCTATTGATGTTTTGAGAGATTGTTTTATGATATGGATTTATATATGGATTAAGGGAAGGTTATGATGATTTGTCGTGTGTTAATTTTGGTTGTGAGCGTGTGTTGATGTGGTTTTGTATGAACAGGTATTAGGAGGAGAGATCGTGAGCTTGTTGGGCAGTCTCGCTTGTCCTGTATAGGGCGAGAATTGGAGCAAATTCCTTGATTTGGAGGGAATTCCGTGATCTGTTCTGAGTCATGGCGCGTCATAAAATAAGGGAAAAGCTCAAACGGAGCCAATTTTATCCGTTCAAGATCAAACCGAGAAGAAAGCTTGATGCATCACAGGATACATCTGACTGTGCGCGGATTGTGTATTGTAATCAACCTCACATGCACAAGAAGAAGCCATTGAAATACCGG
Organism: Cardiospermum halicacabum; assembly: GCA_031304145.1. NCBI lineage: Eukaryota > Viridiplantae > Streptophyta > Magnoliopsida > Sapindales > Sapindaceae > Cardiospermum > Cardiospermum halicacabum. The sequence continues at coordinate 3,177,270 of CM062391.1, read as the reverse complement.
TCTAATGCTATATCAACCACTAAATACAATTTCCTTTCCTTCCTTCCTAAGGCTCTATTTGAGCAATTCAACCGTGTTGCCAACATTTACTTCCTCATTGCTGCACTCCTTTCGCTTACCCCAATTTCCCCATTCACTGCAGCTAGTATGCTAATGCCGTTGGCTATTGTTATTGGGGTTAGTATAGCCAAGGAAGGATTGGAAGATTGGCGAAGGTTAATGCAGGATCGCGAGGTTAATGCCCGAAAAGCTAGTGTTCATGTTGCAGATGGTGTTTTTGCTCCAAAGGAGTGGGAGCAGATTCAGGTAGGAGACATAGTGAAAGTGGATAAGGATCAGTTTTTTCCAGCTGATTTGGTTTTCTTGTCATCAAGTTATGAGGATGGAATTTGCTATGTGGAGACTATGAACTTAGATGGTGAAACAAACTTAAAGGTGAAACATTCTTTTGAACAAACTTCCTCTTTTGCCGACGAAGAAGAGTTCAAAAGTTTTGAGGCAACTGTAAAATGTGAAGACCCGAATCCTAGTCTCTACACCTTCATTGGTAATATAGATTATGATCGTCAGGTTTATGCTCTTGATCCTGGTCAGATCCTCCTCAGAGACTCAAAGCTCAGAAACACAACTTATGTCTATGGGGCAGTGATATTCACTGGACACGACAGTAAGGTTATGCAAAATGCAACATCATCACCTTCAAAAAGGAGCAGAATAGAGAAACAAATGGATAAGATAATATTTATCCTTTTTGGTGTTCTTATAGTGATATCAGTGGTCAGCTCAATCGGCTCTGCCATTTTAACCAAGTTACGAGTTCCCAAATGGTGGTACTTAGCACCCTATGAATCGACTGATGTATACTTTAATCCTGGGAAACCAGTCTTGCCTGGACTTGCACATCTAGTCACTGCTTTGATTCTCTATGGATATCTTATACCTATATCACTCTATGTTTCCATTGAGATTGTGAAGTTTCTGCAAGCAATCTTCATCAACCATGACATTCATCTGTATGATGAAGATAGTGGGATTCCTACTCAAGCAAGGACATCAAATCTGAATGAAGAGTTAGGCCAGGTAGAAACAATCCTCTCTGATAAAACAGGCACTTTGACCTGCAATCAGATGGATTTTCTCAAGTGTTCAATTGCTGGTATACCATATGGTGTGCGAGCTAGTGAAGTTGAGCTTGCTGCAGCAAAGCAGATGGCTAATGACATGGGAGTGCAGAATGACCAGTCCCCACCCAGAGGCAACCAGGAAAATGCAACAGAAATTGAATTGGAGTCTGTTATTACTTCTAAAGACGGAAAAGATCACAAACGTCCTCCTATAAAGTATTTTAGCTTTGAGGATAGCCGCCTCACTGAGGGAAACTGGGTCAAAGAACCTAATGTAGATGTCCTCTTGTTGTTTTTCCGAATTTTAGCAGTTTGTCACACTGCTATTCCTGATCAGAATGAAGAGACCGGCGCTATAACATACGAAGCTGAGTCACCTGATGAAGGGGCTTTTCTTGTTGCTGCTAGGGAATTTGGTTTTGAGTTTGTCAGAAGAACTCAATCAAGTGTTTTTATACGCGAGAAATATACTTCGTCTGGGCAAACAGTTGAGAGGTGAGGATATGAGTGGGTGCATCATAAACTACATATTTCTCTTCTGTTATTGTCCCTTTCAGAACCCTAATTTTCTTAATAATTTTGCAGAGAGTTCAAAATGCTCAATCTGTTGGACTTCACTAGTAAAAGAAAAAGAATGAGTGTAATTGTTAAGGACGAGGATGGTCAGATTTTTATTTTCTGCAAAGGCGCTGACAGGTTGGCGTCCCATCTGCTTACCTTTAAATTTACGAATAAGATATACTGAGTAATTGAGCTTTGATGTTCATAGTTTGCTCCGCAGTTTGATGATCTATTGATTATTCTACTTGTGTCGCATCCTCATGATTCTTTCACTTTGCATTACAGCATTATATTTGATCGGCTTGCGAAAACCGGAAGAATGTATGAGGAACTTACAACAAGGCACCTGAATGAATATGGAGAAGCTGGTTTGCGTACATTGGCACTCTCTTACAGAAAGCTAGGTGAAGATGAGTACGCTGCTTGGAATGCTGATTTCACCAAAGCCAAAACTACCATTGGGCCTGAAAGAGAGCTGATGCTTGAGCAAGCATCGGATGCAATGGAGAAAGATTTGATACTTGTTGGTGCAACTGCTGTGGAGGACAAACTGCAGAGAGGGGTACATATCATAATTGCTTATCAGCTAATATTGAATCTTTTTCCCCTCTTTAAAATTTTTCTCTTAATTGTTCTGCTCTATGCTTAGGTTCCCCAATGCATAGACAATCTAGCGCAAGCTGGTCTCAAGATCTGGGTATTGACAGGAGATAAGATGGAAACTGCTATAAACATAGGGTTCGGTCGCATAGATTTATATAATTGTAGCTATAACTTGAAACTCCTACCTTGTCGCATGTAGCTAATATGACGAAGTTTTGCTTGGTATAATGCAGGTATGCTTGCAGTTTGCTTCGGCAAGGCATGAATCGGATCTGCATTCAAGTCGTGAACTCTGATGACCTGTCGCAAGATCCTAAAGAGGTAATCAAGTATTTGTTTTAGCTGATAGTGTTTGTATAGATTACTGCTTGTCAGTAATTTATTTAATGTTAGATTTTGTTTTTTGTGAAACCTTATCAGGCTGTGAAGGAAAACATTTTGAATCAAATTACCAATGCCACTCAAATGATCAAACTAGAGAAAGATCCACATGCTGCATTTGCATTAATTATTGATGGTAAAACGCTAACATATGCCTTGGAAGATGATATGAAGCATCAATTCTTGGATTTAGCTGTTGGTTGTGCATCCGTCATTTGTTGCCGCGTCTCTCCCAGACAAAAGGCTCTGGTAATCATTCGGTTACTTGACTTCTTCATCTGTACCTTGCAATTATCGATTCATTTAAGTTACTAACATTGGCAATTTTGTTTGGTCCTTGATTAACTTTTGGTATAGGTTACGAGGCTAGTAAAAGAAGGAACAGGAAAAACTACGTTAGGGATCGGTGATGGTGCAAATGATGTTGGTATGATTCAAGAAGCAGATATTGGTATTGGCATTAGTGGGGTGGAAGGCATGCAGGTGGGTGCTGCAATTCACATCTTATAGGAAATTTTCTGCTTATTGCATTTGAAAACAATTCCAGCCTTTGTGCTGGATAACATTTCTATTTGAATTTCGTTGACTAATGCATGGCATGATTAAATATGTGGCATCCTGATCTTCTGAACCAAAACTTCTTACATTTTGTAGGCTGTTATGGCTAGTGACTTTTCTATTGCCCAGTTTCGGTTTTTGGAAAGACTCTTGGTAGTCCACGGACACTGGTGTTACAAGAGAATCGCTCAGATGGTAGTCACCTACTGTTGGCTCAATCTTCTTCAATTAATATTTCTGTATAGCGGGCATAATCTAATTTATCTTTCTCAACCACCGGCTTTTTTGTGTCAGATATGCTATTTCTTCTACAAAAATATAACGTTTGGTCTCACACTCTTCTATTTCGAGGCAATAGCGGGCTTTTCTGGACAGTCAGTCTATGATGACTGGTATATGCTATCATTCAATGTCTTTCTAACTTCATTGCCTGCCGTGACACTAGGAGTTTTTGAACAAGATGTGTCTTCTGATATATGCTTACAGGTTTGTCTTATAATATTGCCTTCATCAGTATTCCATCTACCCATTAGTCCATTTTATACTATCACTCCCATCATATAACATTTCGTTTTTGTTTGCAGTTCCCTGCACTATATCAGCAAGGCCCCAAAAATTTATTTTTCAATTGGACTAGAATACTCGGTTGGATGGCCAACGGCTTCTATGCCTCATTAATGATCTTCATTCTCAATGTAGCCATTTTCTACAACCAAGCTTTCTGCGAAAATGGCCAGACAGCCGACATGGCTGCAGTTGGTACAACAATGTTCACTTGCATCATCTGGGTCGTCAATGTCCAAATCGCGCTCACAATCAGTCACTTCACATGGATACAACACATTGTCATCTGGGGCAGCATCGCTTTGTGGTACATTTTCCTCTTAGTATACGGAGTCACCCCTCCCACAATTTCCGGCAACGCCTACCATATCCTCACTGAAGCTCTTGGCCCCACACCAGTCTACTGGATAACAACGCTGGTGGTAACAGCAGCCTGTAATGTAGTTTACTTTGCATATCTAGGCTTCCAGAGATGCTTCAAACCAATGGATCATCACATCATCCAAGAAATCAAATACTACAAGAAGGACGTTGAGGATCGCCATATGTGGAACCGCGAGAGGTCCAAAGCTAGACAGGAAACCAAGATAGGCTTCACAGCAAGAGTAGAAGCAAAGATCAGAATGTTAAAAGGAAGGTTGAATAGGAAGTCCTCATCACTTATACCAGTTGTCTGCACGCCACCTACATAACAATGTGCATGAGTTTTTTTTTTTTTTTTTTTCTTTTAATTTTTTTTTTTTTTTACTTCTTTTTGAGTTTTGGAAAGGTTACCATTCGTTTAGGGTTTTTGGCCGGTTTATAGCTCTTCTTCTACCTTATTGCTTAATTTTTGGGGTGGGTTTTACAATAGCCCTTTTGGAGATGATGTAATTTTAATGTAATGTACAACTGTTGATGTATCAATACAATGCAAATATCATTACTTAGCAGAGAAAACATATACCAATCTAACTTTTGCAGAACACAACAGCTTCTTCATGTTTTTCTTACATTGACTGCAACTGTCTAAAACTGGTTGTGTAATAACACAGATAAACAACAGATCTCTATCTACTTGTAGCAAATCTTAGTATGAGCTTGTCTGGCAAACATATGATTCATTACAAATAAAATGCAGATCTTTAACCATAAAAGTTTTAAGATTTTGTATGATTTATAACAACCAAATCTAGTGGAACTGGTTTAACAAATTTGGTTTGTTGTATTAACATTAACTACTTCAGTTCAAACTATGATATGTCTGAATTGTGTTATAGGGGTAAAATTGTCATTCGAGATTGTTTTAACTTGATGAGAAAGGAATTGGGTTCAAATTAAATTATACAAAAACTTCTCTTTTCAATATAGTCTATAATTTTTATTTAATTTGTACATTTGGAAAGTTATAAGGATAAAAACGGAAAGAAAAAACATGGCCAAACGTGAAAACGACATCGTTTGACTCCAAGACAAACCCTTCGATTGGATCAAAGCGAAAACCAAAAATCAATTTAACAAAAACCACCACCCACCATCACCACACCACCAACACAGCACCAACACCTTTTAACAACTCAAGAACAATGCTTCTCCTTCGTCTCTTCACGTTCTCTCTCATCTTAGAGAGAGAAAGTTTCTTCCTTTATCTTCACTGATAAACTCCTCCGATCTCGAAGGTTAGCGACCGAAAGACGTCGTCAACACCAATCTATACGCACCAGCTTTCTCCTCTACCCGCCAATTTTTTCTGGGTAGTCTCTAATTCTCGATTTCCTCATCTGGGTCAGTGCGGGGTTTTGTAAATTAGGGTTTTTTTTCGAGGTGGAGATAATGGAGCCGCGAGTTGGAAACAAGTTCCGGCTTGGTCGTAAGATCGGTAGCGGGTCCTTTGGGGAGATCTATTTGGGTGGGTGGGTTTGGTTTCTGTTGTTTGGTTGGTTGTGATTTGTTTGTTTTTGTTCTGCTGTTGGATTTGATTTTGTTTATTATTTTATTTTTGTTGCAGGTACTAATATTCAAACTAATGAAGAAGTTGCTATTAAGTTGGTGAGTATTTGTGTGAAATTATTGAAGTTTTGGGGTCTGATTTTTTAGTTGAGTTTTGGATTTTATTGTGTTGAGCTGTTGAAGTTGTCGGTTTTGTGTGTTTGTTGAAAGAATTTGAGCTTTTTAATCAGTTGAATTCCCATCAGAGAGTGATTGGTGTGGATACTGAAATTTCTAGAAACTTATTTTCATAAGCTTCTTTTTGTTTCAATTGTGTTTTGAATGTCTAGAAAGTGGTTTGTTAAGCTATCTTTTGGATAGATATTAGATGTATGCATTATCTGCTTCACTGATTATGCATTATCTTCTGCTTCACTGTAGCATTTGTTATTAAATTTATTGTTGCATAGATAATGATCTCTGACATAGGGAGGTGTAATGTAGTATTGTTTGACACTAAGCTTGATAATTCAGCTTACTTTATCAAGTTTCAGCTATTGTTTGTCCCTATTGAATTTTCAGTTGGAGATAATGTATCAAGTTTCAGCTATTGTCTGCTCATGTTGAATTTTCAGTTGGATATCATGTGTGCGCTACATATAGGTTATTCTGTTATGAACTCAGTGTTAGTGACTTGTTGTATTCAAGTGTGCTGTTTGTTTGCTGCTCTCTTCTCGAACAATTATGATTGTGTCAACCAGTCTTTACTTTCTAATTGAGAGTACAAAGGTTTGTGTTGTAACAGTTGTAAAACAGTAATATGAAAGCAAACATTCTTATTATAGCATATGCAGTGGCTTCAATTTGAAATCCATGCTTCTTATCTTTCTTACAATCCTAATGTATCACAGGGCTTGATTGCTTTTTCTTATCTTAAATTAAAATTTTTAGATGTTTTCTGCTTCTTGGAACCAACTGCTCAACAATTTTTTCCTAGTATGTCATGTACTATAATTGGAAGTTAGCTTCTGAGATTGATAAGCTATTTCTGAAGTTCACATTGCAACACAATGGAATCAATTAGTCTAATTAAGTTTGATATGAATTTTCTGAATTAGTTGTAGTTTAATATTGTTCTGATACTTAATTTGTTTATTGTGATTTCTTTGGCAGGAGAATGTCAAGACAAAGCATCCTCAGCTGCATTATGAATCCAAGTTGTATAAAATACTACAAGGAGGAAGTAATGTCACCTTCGTTTCTCCAGCTTGACTTGCTTCTTTCTTTTTCGTTTGCGTAGTACTTCAACTGCTTTTTGTTTTCTGAAGGTTTTGTATTTTCTGTTTTTGACAGCTGGAGTCCCAAATGTGAAATGGTTTGGTGTTGAAGGGGACTACAATGTCCTCGTGATAGATTTACTGGGGCCTAGCCTTGAAGACCTATTTAACTTTTGCAGTAGGAAACTGTCACTCAAGACAGTCCTTATGCTTGCTGATCAGATGGTATGGTTTCTTTGCCCCCTGCACATTCACTCGGTATATGATTCCACTTCCAACATGTTCTATTTTGACAATTATCATAATTCTTTTAGATAAATCGGGTTGAATTTGTTCATTCGAAATCATTTCTGCATCGTGATATTAAGCCAGACAACTTCCTTATGGGCTTAGGAAGACATGCTAATAAGGTTTGGATATGAATGTTACTCTTTGTTACTCTCTTACATTGATCTCCTATTTTGATTTATTACTTGATGTTGACTTTATTGCTTATAGGTTTATGTCATTGACTTCGGTCTTGCTAAGAGGTATAGGGATACTGCCACACATCAGCATATTCCTTACAGGTCAGTCTTTTCGGATGTATGAAATCTAGATTTCCTTGCATACTTATTACTTGCCTTGCTGCTGTAGTTTGCTGATAAAGTTTTCTATACATTAGTCATTGCATGTACTTTTAATGCTGACATGCTTGTGTAAATTGCAGAGAAAATAAGAATTTGACGGGAACTGCCAGATATGCCAGCATGAATACTCACCTTGGAATTGGTATATATTCAACATTCCCTATTTTTATTATTATTATTTTCTGGGAAGATCCTGGTAGAATATGATGTTGTATGCCTCTCTTTCTTTCTCTTTTCCCAGCCCCCCCAAAAAAAAAACCCTCTGACAAGTTGATTTCAAATCTTTTTACCATACAGAACAAAGCCGTAGGGATGATTTGGAATCTCTTGGATATGTTCTTATGTACTTTTTAAGAGGAAGGTATAAGTTTCTCTCTACTTTTTATCTTCCATTTTATTAATTTGTTGCATAGTAGTCTGTTTGCTTATTACTTCATGTCCTTGTAGTCTTCCATGGCAAGGATTGAAGGCCGGAACTAAGAAGCAGAAGTATGAGAAGATTAGTGAGAAGAAAGTGGCAACGTCTATTGAGGTGATTTTCTTGTATAATCATGGTATTTTGTTCCAATATTCATGTTTTTAGCCTGTTAAGCTCACTAGCTGAGTTTTTCCTGTTATAGTCTTTATGCCGAGGTTACCCTTCAGAATTTGCATCATACTTCCATTACTGCCGATCACTGCGATTTGATGACAAACCAGATTATGCTTATTTGAAAAGACTCTTCCGAGATCTCTTCATTCGTGAAGGTCTGAAATTTGATTTCTGTTACATTGTAATTGATCATAAATCAATTGCTTTAATTGTTTGCAATCTTTTTCTTCATGTAAATATCCACTTTTCTCAGGTTTCCAATATGATTATGTGTTTGACTGGACAATTCTGAAGTATCAGCAATCGCAGATTCCTTCTCCTGCCCGTGCACTTGTAAGTTGGTAGTAGTATTCCTTGCTTGGACATCTTGCTCCTTGCATATATTACTTTATTCAGTTTGTTTAACTGATTCAAATTTTGCAGGGTGCTGTTGCCGGTCCAAGCTTTGCTATTCCTCCCTCTGGTGCCAATGCAACTGGTATGTGACTCTCTACCTGTTTCTCATTTCCAGCTTACATTTGTTTCTCAACATTAGTGTTTATAATCATTTATCGCTAAAATAAGTAGATGGCTGGAATTTTACCTTATGCCCCTGTACATGTTTGCAATGGATGATAAGTATATCCATGATGGATTAGTATTTGTAGGTAGAAGGGTTTTGTAACTAGGTTGATTTCCACTGCTCTTTGTCCATTATAATTCCTCTGTAAATCCTTAAACAGGCGGCGAAGAAGTTAGGCTTAATGGCTGGTCTTCTGCAGATCCCACTCGCAGGAGGAACTCAGGACCACTGGCAAGCGCTGCTAATGTAGCCTCAAAGCAAAAAGGTCTAGTACCGAATGATCCAACAAATTCAAAGGAAGCAATGGTTAGTATTTATATTCAATGCTGGATTTCTCCAATTCCCGTCTACTTTATGTGGACTATTATTACAAGTTGTTCTTTCCGCAGGCATCTAACTACAATTTCTTACGATCAACTGGAACATCAAGGAGAGCTGCCATGTCCAGCAGCCGCGATGCTGCTTTGCCCGCAACTGAGGCCGACCCATCTCGGCCACGCACTGCAGATGCCAACGCAGGAATGATCCAAAAGATCTCTAGCAGTCAAAGGAATTCACCCATTGTATCATCAGAAAACAGGCACACATCTGGCAGAAACACATCCAACATAAAGAACTTCGAGTCCACTCTTCGAGGCATCGAGAGCCTGCACTTCAACACCGACGAAAGGGTACACTATTAACCCCGCCACAACCTGGAACTTGCCTCCTCTTCCCCTTACTGTAAATTTCATCAACAATCATACTCTTTTTATCTTTGCATATTGAGTGGAAACTATGTTGCTGCTTGTGGTGTGTTCTAAAGATGTTAAAGAAGTTGATTAGCAAAAGATGGAAATGATCTTCTTGTAAGTACTGAATAAACAAACAAACAAACAGTTGGAGAAGATCATTAGTAAAAACCCGTGTGGAAACAAACCAAGAAACAAAAGCACTCTCAGTTAAGAAAAAGGTGCTTTTTAGTCTTAGCACCACAGAAGTAGTCTCGAGTCTTAAAAGGCTTTGATCAAGTTACAGTATGTGGAATGTTATTAGTCTTTACTTCTGTGCTGAATTCATTTACTTTATATAATATATGAAACAGATCTCAGAATACTCTCTTTGGAGTCATAAATGCACAGTAAATCTTCATCAGAGGAACAGTCAGTTTTACTGTTTTCAACTGCACAACTTTCTTTTCCAATTATGGCTTCTTCAGTCTTCTTACAACTCTACTTGCTCTGCTGTTTTATATGTTTGTGATTATGGTGTTCTACTGTTGTTTATATGTTTTAATATGTGATTATGATGATTCATAGTGAAACTATATACAAACTGAAACTGATTAATCCAAATACCAATATTGTGTATATAATTGGGTTTCAAATGCTACATTTGCGATTTTGATTTAATCACACAGCCCACATTTTCCATTTGAACGAAGTATCTGGAGAGATCAGAATGAGACCAGAGTAATCTAATTACATTTTCATTATATCAGCACAATAACCAGTACAACCTTTTTTTCTCAGGAAAGTCAGCTACAAACTTCACAAATCTTCATAGATCTTGAACTGAACCACTCTCCAATTCAAACACATTCACACCCCTAAATCCAAATCTAACAACACAACCACTTCACTTCTCAACACACATGAAAAAAAGTCTCCCAAGATCCACACAAAATCCAACAAAAACATCAAAATCAACTTATAACACCAAAACATAACATACCCTTTATTTGATTCTGACCAAATTGATCAAAAATCATGACCAACCATGCACCATTTGACTATAAGTGTTCTTGATCCACTTAAAACTCTTCCTAAATGAGCCTTTCATTTTCCCTTCAACAGTGTACACTTTATAGCTTGCAACTCTTGTCTTCCTCTGCATCTCAGGATCACTAAAGCTCCAGCTTTTTGCAGAAGTGCTTTTGCTCTTCTTCATCTTGATCTCCTTTTGTTTATTATCATTGTATATTGTTGTTGCTGCTGCTGTGTTGAATGTGTCTGCTTTGCATGACTTTGATCTGTAATCCTCCATTGGATTTGATTGGATCAAAGAGTCAAGAGGGTTTTTGAGTGATTTGAAGAGGAAGGAGGAAGAGGGAATTGGTTGTTGTTTTGTAGTGTATAGAGTGGTTTTGGTGTTTTTTTTTTTTTTTTTTTTGGAGTTGTTGTGATGTTTTAAATTTTCTTGTTATGTTTTGTGTTTTGACATTTTCAACTGCTCTTTTATTTGCACTTGTGTGGAGTTGTTTGTGGGCTACTTCAAACTGTTTGTTTTTGTTAAGGAAATCTGCCAAGTGGTTAGATTCAATGGTTATGTATGTATAAAGTTAATTTCATTAGAATGAGAAATCAATCAAAATTTACTTTACATATTTGTAGATTGCTTATGATCTAATTTTCTATGACCAAATAAAACAAATATTTCTTCGTGCTGGTTTGGATAGAGTGACTTTTGACTTCTGAAAGTTGTTTCTGTTTCAAATGGTATTTGGATAACTGGCAGAAGTGTTTCTGACATCCAGAAGCTCTCCAGATAAAGACAAAAATATTAATTTCCTAAAAAAAGCTTCTACTTTTTTTCTTCCACAGCCAGAAATTAAAAGTAGAAGCAATTCCAGATGGGCCATTCTAATTTTTTATTTTTGAAAACGGTTTCAAGTGGTGATTGAGTAACTGACAGAAATGCTCTAATTTTTCAGAAGCTCTTAAGATGAAGTGTCTGTTTGGGATAATTTGTGTTTTTGACTTATGACAGAAGAAAAGAAGCAGAAACACTTCGACAAAAGCACCATTTCAGCCGCTTCCATTGAAAACACTTTCCAACTTGTTAGCACTTCTGAATTTCTAACCAAACAATACTGAAAAGTGCTTTTGAATCCGAAAAACTGTAAAAATACTTATATAACTCATACCAAACCCAAATAGGTTTGAAATCAAAAATACTTCCTCCGTTCTTTAATAGGTGAAACATTCCCTGCGGATACGCTATCCAATATTTATCTGTAACGGTAAATATTTTTAATTCTATACAATAAAAAAGTATAATAATTTAATATTTTAAAAATAGACATTAAGATAAGATCCACTTCGACTATATTATTTCTTAGAGATAGAAACAATATATGAAACAAATTGATTGATAAATAGTGAATACTATACTAATGTTTCACCTATTTTAGACCGGAGGTAGTATTAATTTAGTAGTATTAATTTAGTGAAAAAGATTTCCAAACAGGTTAGAAAACACTCTTGATCTATCTAGATACCATTCTAAGCAGCTTTTAAAGAAAGCCCGTCTATCCAAAAATATGGTTAAATTATGTTTATGCATTATTTAAATTTATTTGTTATTGAAACATTGAAGATAGGATCACAAGAGCTGATTAATTTTGACTTTTGAAGGTTGAGCTTGAATGAAGGAGAGGGACATTTAATTTTGATGGGTCCAATGTACCATGCTCATAAATCATGATAGGTTTATAAAATTACTAGATTATTCACTCATTGGGTCCCTATAATTGTTGTCAATTATCTTCTTGCATTTATCATCTTCCCAAATTTCCTTATTACTCAATAAATCAACAAGATAACATCCATAAAATAATGGACTTTTGTTTCCTATCAGATATGAAAATAATTTGATAAGGACTATTTGATAGATAAATATCACAGAAGTTTAAAATCCTACATTGACTAGAAGTGAAGATTGTAGATCAAAGTCGCTTTTAGAGAATTTGTTTTTCAAAAGTTGATAGATAATTTAGGTGTTGAATTCACTTAATTTTGAGCTAAGGTATGGTTGGAGAGCTGGAACTGTCTGTCAGTGGTGCACTTATGTTAGATATTTAAGGTGTCTCTAATAGTTCCAAGTGTGGACCTCAAGTTCTTAATGTCATGTAAGTGAGACAGTTGTATAGATTGAATTAAAAAATCATATCATCT